>CM062812.1:251289465-251334465 GCA_031772625.1 Pinus tabuliformis | reverse complement strand
CCAGATCAGCCTGACGAGGAGAAACAGTTAGCAATCTGGCAAAGTATGGATAAAAAGGCCTATGCCTTAATTTCCACTTCAGTCTCAGAAGAGGTAAGCAGATACATTGCTCAGAATAAAACAACATATGATGCCATAACAAAACTAAAAGAGCTTTATGATTCACATTCTGAATTGGAGATAATTCAGTCATTGTAGAAGTTATTTAATTTGGAAATGAAAGATAATGATCCTCTAAAACTTGCTTCTGAAATTAAAGCCATCAATCATGAAATTGAATCTACTAGAGTTAAAGTTGATATGCAACTCACTACCTTTTTAAAAGCTCTTTACCCTAGTTATTCACACTACTTGGAATCTCTCCAAGCTAGTCGGCAGTCAAAAGATTTAGATTTTGATAAATTAGTAGGGAAAATTACAGAAAGAGAGAAGGCTTTTGGAAAGAAATAAACATCACATAATTCTAATACTGAAACCCTATGTCTTCCTCAAAAAATTCAAAAACCTCAAGAAGAATCTGAATGAAATATTAAGGGTAATAGAGGTCAAGGCAGGAAGAATTATAGAGGCATGGGGGTAGAAATATTCAGGGAGATAGACAGCAGAATGATAAACAAAGAAATTTTCCTGGTAAAACAACTATAAAATGCTTTAGATGTGGTAAAATTCGACATACAACTGCAAATTGTAGAATTCACTAGGAGAAAAGTAATGAAATAAGAGAACAAATTCTTGAAAAGAAAGATCATCTAATTCCAGAAAAGGACACTCTTTTGAAAATGCACATTATGTTGTTGCTCATTGTAATTTTCATATGGAAGATATATTTAGTACCTCTTTTTCTTCATGGCATGACTGTTGGATTTTAGAAATAGGTGCCACTTGTCATATGACCTTTAGAAGAAATTTTTTTGAACAATTCAGTGATAATATTGATGGAGTAGTGTATTTTGCTGATAAGTCTCAAATAAAACCATCGAGGACTGGTTCTATTCAGTTAAAAATTCCTAGACTTTCTGATTATACTTTGAATGATTTTCTTTACATTCCTCAGTTCCAAAGATATTATTAGCTCTTATACAAATAAGGCAGCATGGACATTCCATCCACATATTTGATGGTAAAGTGGAAATTTGAAGAGAAACCGATAATAAAACTATAATGACTGGTGTAGAAGAAGATAAATTGTTGAAATTGAAAGGTGTGTTGTCTGTTACATTGAACACAAATTATTTGGTTCAGCAAAAGGATACTTTGTCATCTTGTTTATTGTGGCATACACACTTTGGTCATATTAATTATGAAAGTATTAGAATTATGAGACAATAGGGGATTAAAGGACTTCCAACAGTTCCCAGAAAATTGACCCCATGTAATGCTTGTATATTGGACAAGCATCACAAACAATCTTTTCAAAATATTACTTCTCGAGCTACAAGAAAATTAAGTCTCATACACTCTAATTTGTGTGGACCTATGCATGTACCAACTGCAAATGGCAATAAATACATACTGACTTTTATTGATGATTATTTGAGGATGTGTTGGGTTTATCTGCTTAAGAAAAAATCACAATTCTTTGATGTGTTTAAAAAATTTCATCTCTTGATTACAAATGAAGCTCAACTAAATATTGGTACTATAAGAACTGATAACAGAGAAGAATATACATCACATGTCTTTGAAAAATATTTTCAAGAGAATGGCATCAAACACTAGACCACAATACCATATAATCCACAACAAAACGGTGTTGTTGAATGAATGAACATAACATTTCTTAATATGGTAAGGTCAATGATGTTTTTTAGGAATGTAAAATTGATGTTTTGGGGAGAAGCACCGCTCTGCGCATCATATATTAGAAATCAGTGCGCATCCTCTGTCATTAACAACAAAACTCCATATGAAATGTGGTATTATCGTGTTGCTGCTGTTAATCATTTCAGAGTTTTCAGTTCTCAATGTTATGCTTTGATTGCTAAACAACATAGGACTAAGTTGAGTGAACAAAGCAAAACATGTATTTTTTTAGGGTATTCTATGACTTCTAAGGCATACTGATTATATGATGAAGAGAACAAGAAATTTATTTTGTCAAGAGATGTAATTTTTCTTGAATCTGATAAAGATTCCCTAACTGTTGACAGACAACTTAATCATATAGAAACTTTTGTCCCTCAAAAGTTTTATTATCAATCAGATAATATACTTTCACATCCTGAAGGGGGGATACCTAGTGGAGTTTCCTTCTCTCAATGATGATAATTCTACTACTAATGAAAAATTGGTTGATGCAAGCGTTTCTACAGACATGACAGGGACAGAAATGGAAAGAGAGTTGACAGGGAAAAAAATGGAAAGAACTGAGACAAATGAAGAAGACGAGCAAATTCCTACACAACCTTTGCGAATATCATCTCGTATTCGAAACATTTCTGAAGAAATATGATGAGGTTAAGACAAAAATTTCCTCATGTAACTATTCTCATTGTGAATTTAACTTTTCTGTGGATTGTGAACCTACTTGTTTTGAAGAAGCTACTAGTTATGATCAGTGGAAAGATGCAATGCAAAAGGAATATGATGCTCTCATAAAAAATGGCACATGGAGGCTAGTGGATCCTCCTGTTGGCATCAAACCTATTGGTTGCAAATGGGTTTATAAAACTAAGTATAAAGTTGATGGTTCACTTGATAAGCAAAAGGAAAGACTTGTAGCAAAGGGATATGCACAGAAAGAGGGTATTGAATATACAAAGACATTTTCTCCTATAGCTAAATGGGTCACTATTAGATATTTGTTTGCTATTGCAGCACAGAAAGAATGGAAAATTCATCATATGGATGTCAAAACTGCTTTTTTAAATGGAGATTTGAAAGAAGATGTTTACATGTTTCAACCAGAAGGTTTTTTTGTTAAAGGGAAATAATAAAAGGTTTTCAAACTAATGAAGTCTTTGTATGGCTTGAAACAAGTGCCATGAGCATGGTATGAGAAACTAATTGAACATCTTATAAAGTTAAATTATAAACATTTTGACCTAGATGATGCAACTTTTTTCATTAAGAAAGTTGGAAGATCAGTTGTATATATAGTTGTATATGTTGATGATTTGATGATCACAGGAAACAATGATGAATATATATCATCTATTAAGAAGGAATTGAAAAAGTTTTTTGATATGCCAGGTTTAGGTTTACTTCATTATTATCTTGGAATTGAAGTTGATCAAAAACCACAACATATTTTCATCTCTCAAAAGAAGTATGCTGGTAGGTTATTGAATAGATATAGTATGATGGATTGTAATCCTGTTGCTACACCAATGGAGCATAATTTGAAACTTACTTCAAAAGAACGAAAATCATTTGAAGATCCAACAAAGTATAGGCAACTTGTTGGAAGTTTGATTTATTTATCTATTACTCATCCTGATATAACATTTGTTGTGGAATACTTTCTAGATTTATGCATCATCCTTGTGAGGGGGATTGGGTAGCAGTAAAAAGAGTACTGAAATATTTAAATGGAACCCAAACTTACAACATCAAATATAACAATGTTTTAGACTTCCATCTTGCTGTTTATTTAGATTTAGATTTTGATGGAGATAAAGGGAATGGGATCTCTACTTATGGCTATTTGATGAATCTTGGACTAGCAGCCATCAGTTGGAGATCATGCAAGAAATTTGTTCATGCTGATTCTACCACTGAAGCCGAATATGTTACAGCAGCTCACACTACAACAAATCCCTATGATTAGCATCCCTTTTTACTTCTTTTTTTGCATCTAGAGCCCATTTTTGGTGCTATTTGCATCCATTTATCAAATATGGTGCAAAACTTGACACAAAATTTTCATCGAGTTTTGCACCAAATCTTACACCAAGTTTAGCATGAGGTATTGTAATAGGTTTTGCACCAATTTTTTTGCCAAGCTTTGTGTCATCCTTTGCACCAAGTTTTGTTCTAAGTTTTGCATCAAGTCTGGCACCTAATTTTGTTTGACATACTTTTGCATCCTCATTTGCATCCACTTTTTGCACCTACACTTGCATCAACTTTTGCATCCTTTTTTAAATCATTTTTTGCATCCATTTTTGCATCCCTTTTGCGCCAAGCTTTACATCACGTTTTGTGTCTAGTTTTGCATATAATTTTGCATCTACTTTTGTTGCATCCACTTATTCATCTTGTTTTGCATCCATATTTACATCCTCTTTTGCATCTATTATTGTGCTCACTATTGCATCTAATATTTTTGTGCCACAATTGGTGCCTATTTTGGCACCTCCTTTTGCACCCACTTTTGATTATAATTTTTCATCCACATTTGCGTCTAGGTTTTCATCAACTTTTACATATATTTTTGCATCCCTTTTTGTATCCACTTTTGGATTAGGATTTGCATTGGGTTTTTTGTGTCATTTTGCATCGACTTCTATTGCATCCACTTTTGCATACAATTTTGCATCCATTGTTGCACCAATTTTAAAGTCCACTTTTTGCATCCCTTTTTACATCTTTGTTTGCATCATAGTTTGATTATTTTTTTGCATCTATCATTACATCCACTTTTGTTGTGCCACAATTTGCACCATATTTTGCACTTACTGTTGCACCCACGTTTGTTTCCAATTTTGCATCCATGTTCACATCCTCCTTTGCATCAAATATTTGCATCAAATATTACATCCACTTTTGTGTCAAGTTTATGCATTGGGTTTTGCATCTCGTTTTGTATCTACTTTTGCATCTACTTCCATTGTATCCATTTTTTGCATCCAATTTTGTTTCGCCTGTTGCATCAATGTTTGCTTCCACTTTTACATCCCTTTTTTCATCTTATTTTGTATCCATGTTTGTCTCTTTTTTGCATCTAAGTTGGTGTCCTTTTCTGTGTCCGTTGTTGCATCCACATTTGTTTCACCACAATTTGTGCCAAGTTTTATGCCTACCATTGGACCCATGTTTGCTTCCACTTTTGCATTCATGTTTGCATCCAAGTTTGCATTGACAATTGCATCTACTTTTGCATCCACTTTTGTGTTAGGTTTTTCATGTTGTTGTGCATATACTTATGTTGCATCCACTTTTCATCCAATTTTACTTCTATTGTTGCCCCCATTTCTGTGTTCACTTTTGCATCCATTTTCCAACACTCATCATATTTTCTGCATTGATGATATTCCTTATGGCATTGACAATTATGAGCAATTGATGACAATGTCAATAATCTTGAAAATGATGAAAATGAAGATGATGGCGATGACATGAATTGTGATTATGATGATAAAGATGATAGTGGTTATAATGACAATGATGATGATGGCAATGATTATAATGATGATGATGCTAATGACCTTGGTGAATCTTCCCAATTTTTAAATGTTGTCATTGTCATAATCATAAGCATTATCTTTGGTGTCGTCATCCTTGTCATCATCATCATCATTATCATCATTTTCATCTAGGTCATCATCAAAAACAATAATGGCATGAATGATGATGATGTCCATGATGATGATTACAACAATGATGATAGAAATTACATTAATGATGATGATGGGGATGATGAAAATGACAATGCCGATGATAACAGTGGTGATGATCATCATCATCGATCAACTCTAAAAAATAAAGTTGTTATTTCTCTTATGTATATCAATGTGTCCTAAAGAACCCTTTTCTAGCACTGATCACAATTTTTGGGTTGATGATATTTCTTACAACATCTATAATTATGAACAATTGCAAATAATGTCCATAATGATGATGATGATGATGATGATGATGATGATGATGGAGCTGATGATGATGGCATGAATGGTGATTATGATGATAATGTAATGATGGCAATAACGATGACACAGATGATGGTGATGATGATGACAATGAAGATGATAACAATGATTATGAGAATGAGAATGACCTTACAATATTATGGATTCGTGAACAACTACTAGTTTTAATACCATCTTTTGGATACATATTACTATCATACTTTCTACATTATCTATCTCTCTTGAGGTATTTTACTATAATTGTGTTGTCAACACTAGAAAGATATCTTGTTGTAATGGTGGTTCTAATGTTAGCACCAGCAAAGTTTTGTTAAATTTTGGTTAAAAAAAATTGATTTATGCAATTATTTTGACAATCTATGTAAGAAAGTAAATAACATACAATTATCTTGACTGTAGTCCCATTGATTATCATGAATTCACTAGTTTGAAGACCATATTCTACATACATATTATTATTAAACTTTTTGCATTATATCCCTCTTATATCTTGTTGTAATGGTGATGTTAGTATTAGCACTAAAAAATTCATTAAATTTTGGTAAAAAAAAGTTGATAATTTATTTATTTTTAATTTGGGAAATTTTTGTTTTTGTATTTTTGTTTTTAATTCTATTTTTATGCAGTGATATTTTTTTGGTTGAATTTTGGTAGTAACTAGTTTTTGGTCGAATCATATGTATTAACCATGTTATTTGTACTACAAGTCTAATTGTTGGGACAAAATTGCTCTTTCAAATAAGTTGCAAAAAGCATATAAATGGAAGAATAGTGATGGCAACTATTTGTATTGTCCAACTGTTCAAGATATCATGTATGAAAATATTCAACATTTTTAGAAACAACGGATTAGAGGTGAGTCTGTAATTGTACATAATGTTTGTATGATACATAAAAACAAAGTTGGTTTCATTGATGTTCTTAGGATCTACTTTGGATACGAAACCCTAGGTTTTGGAAGTATGCAAATAATTAATTTGGTTTACCTTTGATAACCAATGAAATTTTATTTCTTTTTCCTCGTAAAACCAAGGAGGATATGGCAATAATCCTCATTAGAAAACTACTTCTTGTTGAAGGTTTATACTTGGTTCCAAAAATTAAACAACTGGGTATAGAAGTTTTTAGCTGCTATTAGGGAAACAATGTGACTATAGGTTTTAGTAGACATAGATCATTCTTGGTATTTGATTCACTTTGATGATGGCCTCTTCTGACCAATATATGAGATTGTGAATTTGTTGATATTTTTTAGATTACCAAGTAGAGATAGTTGTTTATAGGAATTTGTAAAACCTGAAGTATTGAGAAATGGTTTTTTCACTATTAAGCATGCTTAAGTCAAATTGGGTTGAAAAACTTAAGGAGAAAGAAAAAATAATTGTCAGTAGTTGTGAATTGATATAGCCATTAAATGATTCCCATCCATTTTCTTTGTGCTACAAGTCTAATTCTCAAGACAAAATTAATAATTTTGTTCAGTTACAAAGAGAATATAAGTAGAATAATATCAACCGTGGAAACTATTTGTATTGTCCATTAACTATTCAGTATATCATGTGTGAAAATCCTTAACATTTTAAAAAACAATGAAAATGAGAGGTGAACTTGTAAATATATAGAATGCGTGGATGATACATCAAAGACAAAGTTGGCTTCATCAATGTGTTCAATATCTACCTTGGAATAGAAACAATATGTTTTGGAAGTGTGCAAAAAAATAATTTGATCTACCTTTAAAGATAGTCTATGTATGGTAACCTTTTATGACCAATGATTTTTTTTCTCATCGTCATCATCATCATCATATATATACATATTAGAAACCAAGGAAGATATGATGATAATCCTCATCAAAAAATGACCTATGAGAGTGGTGGCGATGGTGAATATGATGATGATGACAATGGAAATGAGGATGATGATTAAATGATGATAACGACGACAACAATACAATGATAGGGACCCTATGCCATTATGGATTCCCTATATGGGGAAAATATTACCTGCATGTGGGAAATTTATTATTGATCACAAAAATGAATAAACTCATTAGACAATTTGAATTCACCTTCGTTACCCATCCAAATATCCTTAATAATTCGAATTTTTGTTGTAGTGTAGTTTAATATTTTTGTGTTAATTAATTCCATAAATTCAACTTAACAAGTTATATTTGTGTGTTAAGTTATATTTGTCTATGTGCACAATATGTGACAATTTATACACACCTAAGTTATTTTCATTTTGTCTCGGTCATAACCTCATATCATTTCTAACCATTTTCAACTAATAGATGAAACTAACCGTAGTAACTCTTATCGACCTAACTGAGCTTGTTATTTCACCCCAGCAAACCATAATAACTAACATACATTTTAATGACATTAATTGCATCAAGTAATGAGTATACCTATAAGAATACTCAAAACACCAATTTAGATTATGAGTTCTAAACATGGTAATTAAATGACTATTACAACTAAATAAGAATGAATCATTTCAAAATGGGACATAATAATTGTCCTTATTTAAATATGAATTACATACCCTGTAAATTATCTAGAAGTCTTCATTTATGTTATCATCTGCATCTATGTCTTCCAATGCTTCCTTGTCAATGTTCATATGTTCTTGCGGGCAATTATTATTACTCTTCCTAAACCATTCTGCTAAAGTCATATTGTGATCATCCTCATCTTCACCTTTGTCATATTCTGTATCAATAAAAGTTGTTTCTAGATAAAAAACTAGAAACCCAAAAGGATTTAGTAAATCATTCTAAAAAAACTATAATAATGAATATTTTACATACCAATTACTTCTTGAACACCATTAGTTTGAGGCTTTTCTCCATCAATAATGTTAGATGAAACTTGTAGGGAGCTCCTTTTCAAATACACATACAATTTCTGTGATTTCTTTCTTCCATCTTGGCACTTCAGACTCATGGATCTCTTTAGAGGTCACCTACCTAATTAGATATTGTCATTAGGTTAGTATGAATTTTTAGTGACATTTAGAATGAGATATAATATATCTTTGTATCATATAGAGGAGCATTTCATACCACGTAAAACCTTGTAAATATCAAGTGACCACATACCTCGTAAAGGCTGACAATCGACATATGGCATTCCTCAAGTCAGTTGTAAGGCATGAATCCCCTCTTATTGCAAGTGGCATGATATGCTATCAAACCAAATTATTATAGTTCATTAGTATTGATTTATCATAATATATCAAAATAATTTTTAGTAAGTAAATGATAAGAATAATAATTAATTGATGTTAATACCTTCATAAAATTGTGATTATCATGTGTTTTGAATCCTATGATATGTCCCTCTACTATAAAATCTTTATTCAATGATGATCCATATCCAGTGGGTGTTCTTATTGAACGAATCACATTTTTTAGTTGATCTAACTCTTTCCTTTTTAGTATCTATGGAGCTTTTGCATATGATTCATTTTCCTTACTTGGCCACAAAGTCTTCTATCAAATTTTGTACGTGAAAGAGAAATATCCCTCCTTGATGATAAAGTGTCTTTATCTTTGCTAGATATATGTCGAAAAATAGAATCAGGGACATTTTTGAAAACATGCGTAGGATCTAGTAAATGAGATTTTAATAGATCCTTCCAGTAAGGGAGATCATAAAATAAGGATTTCCTTTTCATTCCTTTTGCCATTTCAACCATAACTTGTTATGGTTCCTCAATTGAATTATCATGACGAAAAAAATGGTTCCAAGCTTTTGATTCAACATCTCCATACATTTTAAGCCAATCAACTGGACCCATAACCTTCGAAGGATATTTATTTCCAATTTTTCCATCAAATTGATTCTTTAGGAGGTTTCTGAACTTATGGTCAGGTGGTAGAAAAACCTTGTTGTTTGCATAAATAACTTTGTGTAGATATTTAGAATATCACACCTCAAATTTTTCTGCACATCTTGGACATGCAAAAATCCCTTTTGTTTGTAGCCCTATAATCAATAACTAGCTTACATAAGAAAACAATAATAATGTAATACTTATATACAACTTGAATTGAAAATAAATTATGATGTACTACGAATATGCAAATAATTTGATCTCTTACCAAAACAAACACTAAGTCCTAGGCAATCATGAATTGTCCAACATAGTATGCCATAAAACATGAAGGACCTATTCGATGGAGGATGTGATATGTCATACATTCTTATGCCTTTCCATAACAATTGCATCTCATCAATAAAAGGTGCAATGTAAACATCCATTTTTTTCACTTGATGTTTTCCTGGAACGATGAGAGTTAGCATAGGGTGTTCCTTTCTAACACTCATCCATGGGGGAATATTCTATACTATCAGTCCAACTGTCCAAACACTATAATTTTAGATTAGGAAAGGGAAAGGGCACACTCCATCCATTGCAAGTCCTAACCTAATACTCTGAGGTTCATCTTTGAATTTTTTTGGCCATTTTTCCTATATATGTTTCATTGCTTTGGAGTGCATAGGAATTCACATGAATCCATCTTTACTCCTATTCTTTGCATTCCAATCCACCAATTGTGCAAGAGATTTACAGCAAAACATTCGTTGTAGTCTAGGAATAATTGGCATGTGTCGCAAAACCTTATTTGGAACTGTAGAACCTTGTACATCCGTACGATATCTTTTCTCTTTGCAAATAGGGGATTCTTCATTGTCTTTATATTCATCTCTATATAAGATGCATGAATTTTTACATGCATGAGTTTGCTTATATTCAATCCCCAACTTGACTAACAATTGACGTGCTTCTCTACAAGTTCATGGCAACACATTATCTTCAGGAAATATTTTATCCTTTAGAGCCTTGTAAGTTTTTTTTTTCAAACCCACCTGTTAGAAATGTCATTTATAACGTTGTTTATATACCATAATGTAAAATCCACCTCAAATTAAATTAAATGAAGTTAGTACTTATATTCTAATTGAGGACACAAATTGACAGTGCAAAACTAGAAAAATAATTCAAATCACTTTAGTAAGGTAGTGAAGTTCTTGTCTGACCAACCAAATAATGACTTGATTTCCAATAATATTAATGTGCATGAAAGCTTAGATGTTCTACTTGCACCCGATTTGAACACCACTGTCTTTGTTGCTTGCTTAATTGATTCATTGATGTTGATATCATCATAATTATGTTGGTGGTAATTTCCCTCTATATCAACATCATCATTATTATGCATAGGATCATCACCCTCATCATTGTTTCCATCCCCAAAGAAACTTGTGAGCATTTCGTTCAATCCTTCTTCATGCATTACATTTCCATCAACATCTCTACTCTGAGAAGTGGATGGCATGTCATCAGTGTATGCTAATTTCATCAATTCCTCAAATTTTTCACGTGGTAGTGCTATCTTTAATGCTTCTCTTCTTCTCCTAGTATGGTTTAAAGGATGAATTGGATCATCTCGTTGAATTCTTAATGGTCTAGTTGGATCTTGATCATTAGTAGGTGTATCATCAATATCGTTTACCTATAATTAAATGCAACCATTATTTAATGTTAGATAGCAATTACTATATAAAACATGGATCCATTTCAAAGATATACACAATAAATTACTCAACAAAACAATATTATATATATATACAATAAATTAAAAATATTATTTTTGAACACATTATTTTAAAAACAAGCCACATCAATTTAATATTCTTAGATTTTCTACCTTAGGAACATCCAAAAACAACAATTGTCTCAAAGTATTCATCCATGCATGTAGTATCATCATGACCAACCTCTTGTTCGTTGTGTCGATTTCCTATTACATTTACAAACTCCATTGTCATATCCTCTTCCACCCATTTCTTTTTGCATGATTTAATTGTACAGTGTAGGCCACGTCCATATGCAGGTATTTTTATTGGTCTATAAAAATGATGAAACTCCTCATTTGTTCTGATTCCATTGCCAATCTAGAATAATTGATACATGCATTATTTTTTCCAAGGTTAGAGATTAGAATATATAATGTACTTATATTGTCCATTAATCTATATTTGAACTTATTTATAACACCCACAAAGTATAACAATTGTATCAAAGTACTCATTCCATGTATTATCCTCATGACTAACCTCTTGTTCATTGCCACCAATTTCTATTGTATTTGCAGACTCAATTGTCATATCTTATTCCACCCACTTTCTCATGCGATGTGCTTTAACAGTATGGGGTCCAATATTCAAACCAAATTAAAATAAAAACATACCATCTCACCTTCAAGACTTCTGCACGGTCTTGTTCTACCATTCACCTGCACTTTGAATGGATTGTCCTCTGTTCCCTTGCATCTACAATTCTTCCAATATTTTTCTTTGCTTTATCTCTGTGTGCTTACTGTCTGTTAGATTAGAATCTTATCTCCTCTTGCCTTCTTTCATCACCATTTACCTGTATACACACTTTCAAAGCATAACTCTGTTCCAAATTCTTTTCAAAGAATTTTTCATACAAAATTTCTTTGTGCTTTAATATGAAATGTTTCAGTCACAATTCTTCTTTGATACCAAATGACATAGGGAAAACCATTCTATACCCACAATATGCTTATAAAATGTATAATCTCATTTTCCCCAGGAATTTCTAATTCCCCTGCCTAGTCAAACCTTCATTACTAAGGTTCAAGGCCCTTAGTTGAATCTCATGCAGAACGAGTTAATAACTAACCCAGTCTAACCCTTTGGTGATCCTTCTCCGCGGAACCTTATAACTCACCCCTTTAACCTTTATAACAACTGTGGTTAACTCTTTAACCGTGCATATTAAACAGCCCCCGCCTTTACAGGCCAGCTCATTCTTTATCGCAATCGCGGAATCCAAATGACTCAATAGAACATGAATTCGGAATTCTCAACTTGCGATATAAGATGGCCCTTTTCCACCGTTGATTTCATCGACCAAATCAACGGCTGTCGCAATCTCGTATCGTACCAGCCTATGACTTCATTGCCTCTTGCATGCGATATGCGATAACACAACCAGATTTAAAATGAGATAAAACCGCACCTATAACCTTCTCGGGTTCGCTCTGCCCAAGTCTTATCGCTCAATCTCCACCGTCGATCTTACCCTCTATCCGACAATTGATATCTTTTCCGATCAACAAATATGCTCGGTGATCCTACATCGTATATCAAAACCCATTTGATCCGATGGTCCACAATGATATCGCACAGACCACTTGCACGACATGTAACCCGACCTTACGGAGCCGATATGAATTATAATTCCTTACTCTATAAATGTTGGGGTTCGTTCGAAGATTATCATCTGATCATCTTTATGGCCAATATCTGTTGGATAACGTAATTCATCAAATCCTACGGCCTGCGGCTCTTCAACTAGCACGTGGATTATCTAGCTCTCAACCCCCGTAGTTGACTATGACGTAAGCATTTGAATTTGTGATCGACGGCTATTAACAATTGCGAACCTTCAACTGCGATCATGGCATCCCATACACTCTCTACCCCCGCTGCGGTTATTAATCACCGTCGATCTACCATGTCAATCTGACATTCTAGATCAATTCTCGCCTTTCACCTTCCGGAAGTACTTGGATTGAATCTCCGCCGTTCATTTCTTTTACTTTTGTTGTATGACTTAATCTTGGTTGTCCATAGCCTTCAGCCTCATTCGTTGATCTTTAGATCCAACTACTCCTGTGCATTCAATGTCTTTATGCTGCTTCTTCAATGTCTTTCTGTAGTTTTGGCTTTCTTCAGGGGTTTGGTCCTTCGCTCTTCTGCATCACAAATTCCTCCTTAAGTTAGCTCTGCTCGGTCCTTTAGGCTTCCTTCACCCTCACTAATACATTAAAAGCTTCCTCCTATATTGTCAATGTGTAAAAAGCCATAACACCTCTCTGATACTCCTCACTGATTTCGCCTTTGATTTTGCACATGCAACTTATGTTACATAGAACTTACTTTAGTTCACACACAGATTATAACTAAATTACTCCATACACACGCATAAACTCAGAATCGAGTTTCTTCGATTAATAAACAGGTATTTACACAGTTTCTTCTCTCATGCCTCATTTCCAATAACAGTGGCCTTTGTTTCACAATCTGCCCGTAGGCTTACAATCAGACCTCTAACTCTCGTCCTAACTGACTAACTAGCTAACCCCTGACTAGGCCTTTTACGCTTACATTTATACAAAAGGAGTCTATAACCAATTTCTGGTTCAGATCCTTAATAATTTCAACTGAAACCTAAGAATCCTCTCAATCCTATAGATCATGAACTATGTCCTAATTCAAGATCTACAATTAATTTCCAAAGCTATCAATTCCTATGAACTCTCAACTATCATGATTCTCTCATGTTCCCCTTCATTCGAGAACAATTACAATATGCCTCACAATACTTAATTAATTCCAATTTTCATTAAAATCACTCAAAACCTAAGTAATTACATTAATTCAAAACTTAGGAAACCAATTTCCTTAAAACATAAGACCCCCTATGTGTACTAAAATACAATGGTTCTTATGAGCTGAACGCTCCTGCATCGGATACCCATGTGTCATACGATAGAGTGGATAGACGTGTTGCTACAGTGAGCTGACTAGCTCGTGGGGTAGGGCTAGGGGCATGCAGTGAATGGATTCGTGCAGTGAGTGAACACGGCTTCTGTGATTGGCTTCAGTGAATGGTTTCGTGCAGTGAATGAATATGTGCTACAATGAGGTGCCCCAATGAGGTGCCCCAATGAGGTGCCACAAACGAATATATGCAACTAGGTGAGCGATACCTTCTTCACGACAAGAGTGGGTTACACTGCTCGTTATATACGATTCACCTGTTGAGGAGGATCATGCGCCATAAACAAACATTGTGCTAGTCAGGTAGAGGACAGTCAGGGAAGTGGGTTATGCCAGAGAGTTCTTGATTGAGGGCCCACATGAGAGGGGTTCCCACGGACTACAGCACTCATCCGACAGAGGGGTGGTCAACGGACGGACGATTGACAGCCCACGTCTAACGAGAGGAGAACTTACCCATAGGGACTGGGATTACCCCTACGGAACAGGAGTTACTACCTCCACTGGATGCCATGACGATGCATTACTTACGATGCACCTGTTTGAGGACCATACGCCAGTCATAGCCCATAAGCACTGTCAATAGCCATTGCTGATAGAAGGTCCTTGCCAGAAGCTCTAGTCACATGGAAGTTCTAGTCACGTGGAAGCTCTAATACGTGTATTTCAATTTGTACGTGCCCACCTATTGGACATGATCCCTCGTTAGGAGTTGTTGGACGTGACAAGTTCTCAATACCCCGTGCACTATAGCTCGTGGTTGTGGTGGTGGTGATCCTACGTGTTTACGAGTTCAACGTGAAGAAGAAGCGATTCTATGTGCCTGAACAGTTTCAATCCCCTAGGAAATAGTGGTTCTTTGTTTGTGAACAATTGATCATACCCATCAGGATGTGGTTCCGATTCCCTTGGTGAGCCCTAGTCTGATAGCCCCCGCATTCTCCCGCATTCCCCACCATTCCCCATTTCTGAATCCCAATAATACATCCCGTTCAATCTGCATTCTACCATTACCCAATCCCCCTTTCATTCATACCCTTTCAATAAGCCCCTTTCACTTTATGATACGATACAATGGTTACACAATGAGGTGTTTACAATAAGGTAGGTTTTTCCCTTTAGGTTTCCTTACCCATGGAGGTGGTTACCAATGAGGTTACGCAATTAGTGCAGACACGATGGATGATGATTACACGATACAGGATGACGAAACGTAGCTGATGATTACATGACAAATGATGAGGACGTAGGTAGAGATTCAATCACATGATTAGCAATTAGGTACAAGCAATTACCTTCGAATGATGCATAGACTTGCCAGGAATGAGTATTATGTGAGCTACTAAGTGGAGCTACTCAAGTGGGAATAATCGAAGGGGGAATAATCCTTGGCACAAGGGCAGGGTTTGCTATACATCAAACAAGAGTGGGGTTGACGATAGGCCTGGGCTTACAGAGAGGTCTTCACACAATACACGTGAGGTTCCACTACTGATATGGCACCATGAGGTGAGTTAGGCCTTTAGTGAGTGAGGCATTACGGGAGTCGAAATAGAGGCCTGGAACTTGAATAGGTCTAGACATAGACCTGGAACATCAAGTCATGGTCATCATGCCTTAGTGATGTCCCGTTATTCCTTGGTAAGGACATATAGCGAGTGAGCTTACACAATAGAGCCATAGCCAATAACACTTAGATGAGTTTTGTTATATACGTAGATATACCGGATATACAATATAATGAAAATATCGTGCTATCTTTTGTACACATCCACTTTGAGTCCATCTGGTTGTAAGTTGGGTTCCGCATGAGTTCTCGTTGGGGGAGAACAATGAGCAAAAAGATAGATAGATAGAAAGAGCTTGATTCCCTCCGCAGGCGAACAAACAAACAAACAAATGGCAGGCAAGCAGAGAAATATTTTGAAAATAAAGCTCGAGTCGTCCTTGGAGAAAAATTTTTATATTGCCATTTTGACAGCCTAAAACACTACTTTTTGATCTATTTTGTATACACTACACTTACTCCAACTTAGCTAATTTAGTGACATTTTATTTATAGAATAATAGCATTTTTCAACGTTAACACTATTGCCTAGTTAAAGAAGTTCAAAAATTCATTAATTCCCATAACTCGCCCGCCCTGAGAAGTATGAGTTCCTAAAAGAAATACTATGCAGAATAAGATATTAGTAAAGCAGAAGCCTAAACGCATAAGTGGTAGCCGTCAAGCGGTCTTCATGTAGGCTAACCAAAGTAATCCCAAAGATTTTAGTGCCCAAACCCTCCCAATCTCAGAAGTTAAGGCAGTAGCTCGTAAGTAAGTAAGGCAGTTCCAACGATCCCACCACAACAGTTTGTGTCAATCCAACTGAAGGTAATCCTGTAGGCTTCATCTCGTCCTCCCTCTAATAAAGGGTTGTATCGTGGTGTGGTAGGACCTTATTATGTAAATGTGTGTCTAGGTCTAATCCTTAAAAAAAAGGAAATATATATAACCCTCTCCATCCACCCACAAAGCTTAAGCAAAGAGTAATTCGTCGCTTTCAGGTCTGGGTCAAAAACCCAGAAATATGGGGTTTTAGATAGGAATGAGCCTCAACAAATTGTTGTTTTTTTTCCATAATAATTGACAAAAATTTTCAATTATATTGAATAGTTGTATATTACTTTTTTTTACAAAAAAAGCACTATTTATATCAATATCAGAGAGAAATTTGCAAAACATGCCAATCAAAACAGTAATCAAATACAATTTGCTTCGTGTATAACATCATGAGTCATCTTCCCCTAAAAATCATTAGAAGGAAGGATCAAGTGAAAACTAGATATGGAAGTTGTGTTTAATAGTAACATTATAGATAGAATTTCAGCCCTATACTTAGAGCAAAAAAATAGACCTTGTTGAAAGGACAGAGGATATCACCATCTGCATAGGAGAAACCTCACTTCTCATAAGACACTGTGAGAAGCGCAGTGGCCAAGCAAAGAAACTTCATCAAAAGGGAAAATAAGAAAAAAAATTCAGATTTATGTTCCCGGGAGGAGAAATTCCTCCATATTATATTGTAAGTGATATTTTAGTATATAACAATTGTATATTATTATTATTATATAACATTACAGATTTATACATCAATAATAAAACTTGGAAAATTTTGCAGTTAAATTTTTCATTATGTATACATCGTGGTAGATGCACTATAAACATTTTTCTCCATTATTCCATCGAATATAGGTCAATTTTGCTATTTTTTACTCTAATGTTCTTCTCCACGTTTTTTTGTATCGGATTATGTAAAAGCCTCAAGATTCCTTGCATTGATTTGAAAATTCTCTCTCCTCGACTTTGAGATGATTCAGATGTCCTCGTAGAAATCTTGAGCGTGTTGACTTGAGTGAAATGTTTTCAAATATAACTCGTGCTTCCTCTTTCTCTTCAATGGACTGAGAACATTTATCCAGATTACGATAATTCATTTTCATTTTTATTATTTTGGTCAAAGTTTAACTGTTTTATGTTTGGTTTTAAATGAAATTTGATTATTCAATCGACTGACAAAATTTTTCATGTAACTGCTTTATATTTTTAGTTTTTATTGCTTTGAAATATCATTACTTCGATAGAGCATTTATGCAAATTAACACAATTTATTTTATCATTTTGGCTAAAGTTTAACTGTTTTATGTTTGGTTTTTAATGAAATTTTATTATAGTGTTATTAATAATATAATTTTTTTTTTTTAAATAAATAAAAAATAAAGTATTATAATCTTATTTAAAGTTTATTTAAATAAAGTATTATAATCTCATTTAAAGTTTATTTAACTTAATTTGATTAGTTAACTAGTTTATTTTTTGATTTTTTTAATCTATTTTGCGGTAAATTTCTTTTTAAATCTTTACTTTCAATTGTATAAAAATTTGCAGTTCTGAGAATTTCAACTTTATGGAAAGTCACAATTTTTATTCAATGGAATACAATAAAAGATTTGCTTATTTAATTTTAATGGTATAAAAAGACTAACTTTTTCATAAAAATTAAAAAATTATTTTATTTTACTTTTTTTTCATGATTCTTATTTGATTAGAATTTTCAAAAAAAAATAAAAAATTATTTTATTTTATTTTCATATTTCTTTTTTTAGAAGTGTAATACAATTTTAAAAATTATTTTATATTATATATTTTTTACCATTCTTATTTCATTAAAATTTATTGAATAGAGGTTTTTGTGAATAATTACTTAGATATTTGTCTTCTAAATCTGTCACATTAATTATTTTAATTGCCAACAAATTTAGAACTAATTAATCTCATTAAGGTTTTATAGAATTAAAAAATAAATGTTCTTTTATTTAACAAAAAATATATAGAATATTGTATCAGCATTTATTATTATTATGTGATGAATTATAAAATTTAAAATAAGCTGAAAAATGGATAGTTTTTTTATTAAATAATATTTTGAAAAAAATAAAAAAATAATTAAATTTAATCATTTTTTTTCAAAATTATTATTTGGTTTTATTAAAAGTTATAATTCTAAAAGAACTTTGAATTTAATAGCTTTGATTTCATCTCTATAAATTCGATTGAAGAAAACATAAAAAAATAAAATATCATATTAACTTTTTAAAGTTTATTTGAATTATTTTGATCAGTTAAAGAGGCAGTGTCTATTAGCACAAAATTTTAAAATCCCTTTTAAAATAATTAAAAAAAAAAAACAAAAATCCAAATTCAAAAGATTTATAATTTCTTTTTTTACAATGTGGTTACCCATTATTTTACTTTTAAAAAGATTTATGATTTCTTTTTTTACAATGTGGTTACCCATTATTTTATTTTAAAAGTAAAATGACCTATATTCGATATTTCTAAATATTTTTTTATTAGATAGAAAATAAAGGTATTTTTGCATTTATTAAATTTAAAGTTTGTTAATTAAATATATTTTAATCATATCTTTAAATTTAAGTTGGTTAGTTGGCTATGTTTGAATATTATTGCATTGAAAAGTGCTTTTAGTTTAAATATTATTGCATGGAAAAGTATTTTTAATCAAATATAAAATGCACATGGTAGCAATGTCACTGCTTTTTGTGTATTCTTTAACAATAACATGAGTTTATGTGTTAGCTTAAAATTTTTGGCTAGCATATTCCAATTTAACGAACATACAAAACAAACAAAGTCGGAGAATTTCTTCACTATGGTAAATTATGAATGTATGATTGCTTAACAATGTTGAATGATTTTTCAAAATTCATTAAGAGTGGCCACTCGCTGCACATAAAATTCATTATTACTCCAAAAAAAATTGAAATTCGATTATTTATTTCAATTATGCTCTCTTGATACATAGTTTCCTGCCATAATCACAGCCAACTGGCCAATCACCGTGACATTGGCATCGGGTAACTCTTATTTTGTTTATAGATTAAACTATTCAATTGATTCACTGTGACATTGGCATCGGGTAACTCTTATTTTGTTTATAGATTAATTATTCAATTGATTTTTTTGTTCAATGATTATTTTAATAGTTAACTTTAAAAAAAATTAATAAATATATAATTCTGTTTGTAGTTGTCTTTAGTAAGATTTTTTGGAAGCTTTTCCAGTGGGTTTTTCTGGTCAAATTTCTTTAAAATCCGGCAGCAATTTATTGAAATCGCAAGGTTGATAGGTAATTTCTGCACAATCAAAGCGTCGTAGGGGTTTTTCAGGGTGCTGAAACCAAATATGCAGTTAAAAAACCATTTTAAATAATACAAATCAAGATTCAACCTCAATTTGTTCCGCAGGATTCAGTCACGAGAATCTCCAAAAAATCGCATTAAATACAACTCCATTTTATTTTTTGAACTCTTCCTTTAACAAAGTTATAATTTTATTGGATTAATATTATTTAGCACTTTAACAAAGAAAAAGAAAAGGTGAATTTCGGTGATCTGTCAGCTTCTGTAAGCGTGTATAATTCCAAACATGCTTCATTGATATTCGTGCCCCCCCGTTTAGGTGGCAGAGTCCTTAAACGACCGACCTGCAGGTGGGCCGGGATTTTTAGATCAATGGTGTACAAACAGTTAAGTGAATTGTTTTCTGAAATCTTAATATTTGAGAAACTAATGAATTTTTTTTGGAGTTGTCTATAATGCGATTTTTTGGAGATTCCGCTGACAGAATCCGATGGATGAAATTGAGGTTAAATCTTGATTTCTTGCAGTTAAAATGGTTTTTTAACTGCATATTTGGATTCAGCACCCTCTAAAACCCCTGGGACATTTTCATTGTGCAGAAACTAGCTATCAAACTTGCGATTCCAATAAATTCCTGTGGGATTTCGACCGGAAAAACCCGCCAGAAAAGCTTTCAAAAAGTCGCTTTATAAACTACTGCATTTTTTTTAGAGATTTGATATTTTTAAAAGATTGGTAGTCAATATTACAATTTGTTGTTAAAGACTTATAATAATATATGGTTATTTAAGTGGGCAGTTTTAAAGCCGGTTATAGAAAGTCTTTAAAAAAGACTTTCAGCTTTTTAGACCAATTATGTATTTTTTTTCCGAAGGTGGTAAAACCTATCAACTCAGGTGTCAAACCAACAGTGAGGACAGCCATCTCTGGCTGCTATCCGCGAATGCTGGGTTTGACTCATCACTGTTAAATAGGAAAACCACACCACCTGGCATAACCCTGCTGGTGGTCCGTAATCGGGAGCAGGCTCTCACTCCTGCCAGATGCCTCTGGGTCTTGGGCCGTTAACCTGTTTCCTTACGTCCGAGGAAGACGAGCTCTTAGCCAGGCAGAAGCAGTTTTACGGCATACTCCAGGCCGAACCAATTATGTATTAATAGTGAAGTCAATTGTTTTTTGTAATTAATTGTGTATTAATAATGAAGTCAATTGTTTTTTTTTTTTTCTGATTGAGCACATTAATGAGCATGTCTAAAGAATTGATTGTTTTGAAAGATTGCTTGTATATTATTTATATATTAATAGTGAAGTCAATTGTTTTTTGTAATTAATTGTGTACCAACAATGAAGTCAATTGTTTTTTGTGATTGGGCAAATTAATGAGAATGTCTAAAGAATTGATTGTTTTGAAAGATTGGTTGTCAACTTGTTCTAAAAGATTTGAAATCAACTTGTTCTTGAAAACTTGAACTCATACAATTGAGTAATTAATTGTTCACCAAACAACTCAAACTAATATTCTCTGACTTTTATAAATATATTTTTATATTAAATATATACTACATGGTTTTCTAAATATATTGTTAGAACAATTATATACATTATATAACTAATAAAAACTAATAGATATGAAGCAATGATCAAATTTAAAACAATTACTATATCATATCTCACAGATTATTAAAATTAAAAAAAATTTATAAAAAATAAATTGTAATTTTATTTTAAATTGTTATTATAATTATAAAAAAAATAATATATGAATTTAACTTATATACGTCCCAATTTTTAAATTGTAAACTAGTTTCATTATAATATTATTACCCAATACTATAACTTATTATCCTTACCTTCACAAGGTATAAAATATTAAGTAATGTGTTAACTTTTAATTAACCAAATTTTAATTACAATTTAAATAACAATATATAACATAGAAATTAAAAAATAAAATTCTTTATTTTTTATATATTTAAAATGTGATTGGCTCAGCTTATTTTCGTAGATATTTAGGAGTACGAGACTTTCGATGGCGGCAATGCCGACTCAGTGATTGTGACAATAATTGGAATAGATGTTGGGAGTCAAATATTCAATACGCGCTTGTTCGAAGTTTGGCTGTCATTTCTAAATTTTTACCTAGTAAATAAAAAACTTGAAGTTTCTTATTAATTACCATTTTATTTTAATTTTTAATTGAACTTATATTTTTTATTAAAAAATAAATTTAACAACTTAATTATATTAATTATATTTTTGTGGTATAATTTTAATATTTGATAAAAGTTATTATAACCATTTTTTTAAATTTTATATAAAAATTATGGGCCAAAAAAAAATCATATTTCATTTTTAAATTATATATGTTATTTTTTTTGTTTTAAACTCAAAATTATCCATTAATTATAAATTTTTAATATTATTTATGAATACTATATTAAATTGTATATTACAATAAGAATTTTTTTATACTTCATATTTAGTTTCTCCTATGTATATTATAATATTTCATATATATTTTTAAAATTAATTTTAATCTATTAATAATAGATTGTCATATTATAAAGTATTATGTAAAAAAAGAAATTCAAGGTTCAAATTTTTATGGTTCAAAAAAAATATAAAAATATTTTAACTTACACATTTTATAAAGTGCATTATATGAACATCTCATATATATATATTCTCGTTTATATATGTAGTTTTTATAAATGTAATTTTATATGTTTCTGAAAAAAATAAGATTTTTCCATTGAATATTAATTGTTCTTTTTTACATAAATGATATTATTAGATGCAATCAAAAATAATTTATCCATAAACAAAATATTAAAGGTTATGGTATTTTAATTTAAAAAGACCACTTATGCTAATTTCTTGAATGAAAACAACTATTTGAAGGAAGTGGTTTGCACATATCTCAAAATCAATATTTGTTGCATGGTTAATCTAAGCTACAACATTGAGAATATAATAAATGGAGGGTGGAAAGTTAATGATGGACTTAAAAATAGTCGTAAATTATCCTCCTTATAAAATAAGTATTTCCCTATTGAGAGCACAACTATGACTATGTACCCAATGTATAAGGACATGATAAACAACATGGAAGACAAAAGACTTCATAAGATTGTTGTAAAGCCTAGTGAAGATCATTTGTTGCTCCAGTATCACTTGTGGCTTAAGCAAAGGCAAAATCATCAGGTATAGAAGATGTCACTTTGCATAATAATGATAATATTAAAAGCATTATTAGATATAATTTTAAAAA
Source organism: Pinus tabuliformis (assembly GCA_031772625.1). Classification (NCBI taxonomy): domain Eukaryota; kingdom Viridiplantae; phylum Streptophyta; class Pinopsida; order Pinales; family Pinaceae; genus Pinus; species Pinus tabuliformis. The sequence continues at coordinate 251,311,069 of CM062812.1, read as the reverse complement.
GAACTTGTGGTGGAATAAAGAAATAGAGTATAAAAGAAAAGTAACATATTACAAGGACATGATCAACCTTAATATAATATATCAAAAGTATCTATATTTTTTAGTACATAAAGAAGAAAATCAACATTGATAAAATAAAAACGAACTCTCACATGATCTTCATAGTAAACAAAGTGTTTGATAATTCCTAAAACATCATGGGTAAATGTAGCATACCTTGGTAACCTTACATGAAAATGCAGGGAGTTAGAAATTTTTTACACAAATTACCCACAAGTAATTATTCAAATCACTATTCGAGATTCCTCATTAACCATTAGATAGGATGTTCATTAGTACATAAAGTAGTTTTAGTAGAGGAATAGTAAGTTGCATAACCATTAACAACCATCTTATAGTATATTAACATAAACTGTATGATGTAACCTTGCATCCAGTTCATGATTCTTTTAACGTCATTAATTAATCACATACTTGACATTATCAACATCACATTATGGAAGAAATCACATAATCAAACTGACATAATAAGCAATCACATCATTCAACATCAATATACCCTAGAAACCCCGTAAGGTGAAAACCAACAAACGTTTAATAGAAATCACATCATTGTACACCGATATACCCTGGAAACCTCGTAGGGTGAAAACCAACAAACATTTAATTTTATTATTAAACGTTCCTGGGGGTGTTCACCCCTCACTCAATGGCTTACAAGGGAGTCCATCCCTTAGCCATTGTCACAAAATATTACAATGAAATATCATTAAAATAAAATATACCTAGCTAAAAGCTATTGCAATGATCATGAAACCACTTACCCACAAATGAGCACTCTTTATATGTTTCCGGCATGATTGTTGCATCATTGGACCATCTTGTAGCTCGCACTCATCTACATGGACCATTAATTCTTTACCTACCACCATGTTAAACATAATTTATCCTTTGCACAAGTCACCATCCTTTTGTGTCATTGTTGTCATCAATAGGCTTTGGTAACATGATTGGATAGAGTATTAATCAATCAACAATATGTCATTAAAAGAAATCCTTTAACATTTATTCATGTGCATGATATGTAAATAAAATATCACAACATGCTTCTATTTAACAACATTGTACATATTTAAACCAATAATTATCAAGCATGTCTAAATAATTACTAGGTTACTATGATCATTCTCACATGTGCACATGTTCATATCCAAAGGAAACCACTGCAACCATTCATTTCATTTAAAGTATACTAGTAACTTCTATTTTCCTTTCGTGGATGTAATTAGATAAAAACTTATTCAAAGAGAGCTAGCCTCTTAGCTTCTTCTTTGTGCATGTAACTAAGTAATATTTACAATAAAATAGATATTACTATAATAGATAAAAATGCATGCCCCCTTCTAAGGCAAAGCTAACATGATAGACATCATTATCGTGCATGCAAATGTAAGCCCCTTTTCAAAAGGTACCTTTTCCAAGATAGAACTAGTTACAAAATCTATTGTATGCACAAGGACATGCATTGCTCTAAACCAAAACTAATGTGTTAGTCATTATTTCTTTCATGGGCATATATGCATTTTACAAAGGAAATCTAGTGCATTAATTGCAAGTAACTACTTGTTTTACTTTCCACAATACTTACTCTTTTCTGCACACAAATTCGTATTTGTCTTTAAAAGATCTAACACAATAGTTCTACAAATCCATGTTTCTCTTTAAAATATCTAACACAATAGCTATATCTTCATACATGTAATAAACTATTGTTTCTATTATTTCTATGCTTCTGCATATTTGCATATGTGTTCTTTTCACATGGTTATTTTCAAGAACCCAACATAGTTTCTCTACCATTTATGTACAAATTTATTATGCATTAAAAAAAGTATCATAACAATGTTCTCATGCATTTGTTTTCAAGAAAGTATTATAATAAGCCGTTGTTTTGGGCATAAGAACTAAAATAATAATAATGGTAACATTGTATGCATTAAACCATACAATTAAATCAAACTATCCAATATGCAACACACAAATCATTTACCTTTTTAGTCACAAAAAATGTAACTTTTGCAAACCTTGCAAAGGAATTAAGACCACTAACTTATCTTTCACGCACAAGAAAAACATGTTCTAATTTCCAAAGAAGATTCCTATGACTTATATTATCTCTGTTCATTTCATCTATGCATAGGTTATTATAGTTTCTCATAACTAAGTATTTTTTTTCAAAAGAACTCTCTTACCCATGAGAAAATTTCACAAATTACCCTCTTTAATCTATATTCACTTCTAGGAAAATGACTTGGAGTTGTTATTAGGTTATTCTAATTTCTCATAACTAAGTATTGTTTTTCAAAAGAACTTTCCTACCCATGAGAAAATTTCACAGATTACCCTCTTTAATCTATTTTTTTTTGTAAGCTAGGATGGTACCCTTTCTATTACTTGATCAACAGAACATTACATCGTTTCAAAACTATTTTCAGCCCGCCTACATGGGGAAACCGGGTCAAAAATCCACCTATAGTTTTTAATTGCAGCCCAAAAATAGAAGGCCCACAGCCTAATTGTCTTAGCTAAATAAACGATGCAGTCTTGAAACTTACTAATGCTACTAATCTGCACTACTTGCTTTTTCCTATCTTTAACATATAAAAAGCCATAATCAGAAAAACTATTGCAGTTTCTAAACATATCTTAAGTCAGTCATTGCCCGCATCTGGTTGCTGGTTGACTGCTCCCGCTGGTTCTGGTTGGTCCTTGTTCAGCATTTGTTGGATTGCATCCAACTTCTCCTCCTGCCTTGCCATTGTTATGCGAATGAAGCTCAGCTCTCTGCGAATGTCTGGATTTTCTTGGGCTAACTCCACCATCTCCTTTGCCACTTGCTCCATAGCCTTGGCCATCAGTCCCTTCATCACCCAATAGATGTGAAGAGACTGTTTGAACAATGACATTCGCCCCCTGGTATGACCAGGGTCATGGAGAAGAAACTCCCACTCCTCCATCTCCTCTGCAGATTGGTCCTGTAAGGACTCTTCTTCAAGATGCTGCATGATTCTACGCACAGCAGAGTTGGAGTTACGATAGTAAGCCTGCTCAGCCCTTCGAATTCTGTGGTTCACAGTCTTCTTCTGTTTTTTGTCTTTACTCTGGCCGCGCCTGGAATTCTCCCCCTCCTCCTGAGCTTTCCTCCTCTGCCCTCGGTCTCTTTTTCGTTCCGACTCCCCTTCTCTGTTGGGTGTCTTACTGCGTTTCCTCAAGCCGTAACGGCGGACCTTCGAGTCCTGCGACTCGGACTGGTCCTCCCCCGCCTGCTCCTTTACATCATCCGCCGAGTTCATTTGAGGGTCGAGGCGTTCACACCCTGCGCCAGGAACCAGATCCTCCTCCGAATCATCCTCCACATCCCAAATCTTAAACTGTGGTTCGTCCTGCATAATGTTTTTTCCTTTTCGGCTCCTGTTGCCCACCTCTGCATTCTGTTGCTCCTCTGCTTCTCTCAATTTCTGTCTGGTCTCCATGCTGCCCGTGGGTCTGGCGCGCGCTACTCTCTGGATATCTAAGATCTTTGATTTTCTTTGCTTCCTCTCAATTGCGACTTCCAAACCTCCCCAAATTAGGAAATCCCATAATGTTTTTACGATCATCCTGCTTTGGATATATATCGTCCTCCTGTCCTCGGGGTACCATCTTGGTTCTACTTCCGATTGCCGCCGGTAGTTATCCGATGAGCCACTACCCTCAACCATCATTTCTCCATTAATCTCCTTTGCTGTGAAGTCTGACGGACCGCTCCCATTACCTCTGATGGTTCGAGCATTTATTAACTCACCTTGAGTGTACTCCTGCCTACTCGCCCCTCCCGCCGTCGCTGTACTGCCACATACCTCCTGATCATACACCCTGTAATCTGATAGGATGTCTTTACCGAAGCCCGATTGAAACATATTCATATATCGGGATCTCCACTGCCTTCTATTAATCCAGCTCACTGATCCGTGTGTTGTCATCTGTGGCCTTATCATGATCAGCCTTAATGATGTCCGCCAGCTCCTTCCACTCCCTGTTTCCCTCCACGGCTCTCCACTGACTGTCAATCGTGTTGCCACGTCCCCTGCAGCCCCAATTGGCCAGCTAATCCACAGCCTGATTCCCTCTCCTTCGAACATGGTTTATAATTTTGTAGTCAATTCGTTTTACAAGAACAGCAATTTCCTGAACGATACCCGCAGTCCGCCAACTTTTAGTGACTTTCTCCCAACCCTGCCCGTTGTTGAGCCTTCTTAGCATGTCCACTGCAATCTGCGAGTCACCTGTAATTTCCAGATTGGTGTAGCCATTCCTAACAGCTATTCGTAATCCTTGATGCAAAGCCCAGAACTCGGCCTCATTATTGGTCATCTCTCCTCCCCAATCTGCAAATATCCACCTTACTTGTTCATTGCTGTCTCTGAAGATCCCCCCGAAGCCGGCTTCGCCCGGGTTCCCTTTCGAGGCCCCGTCGAAGTTTAGCTTTAAAAAGTGATCTCTCGGGTATCTGAATTTGTCGGGGCTTTGAATTCTCATATCGTGGCGGGCCGAACATTTAAATTGGACCATCTCCAATTTTAAATTTAATTTGTTCAGAATTCCTTGTTCTTCCTGGATCGCCTTCCAGTCATCTCCCTCCCATTTCTCAACTAAAATAGTCTCTCGCATGCTCTCGACCACCCGTTCCCAGATTATCTCTGGTTCCTTAGCAGAATTTTGAAAAACCCTCCGATTTCTCTCCTTCCAGACCATCCAGAGTATAAATGCAGAGATAAGATTCCATGCCCTCTAGACTACTCTACAGTGAAAGGTTTCCTTGCTCCATTGGAAAACCAGTTCATTAAATTCTCTGATATTTATTCCAAGTTTATTAAAAGTATGTCTAGTAGTTGTCCAAAGTTTCTCTGTGAACGGACAATTGACCAGCATATGATCCCTAGTCTCTCCATCATTGTTGCAAAGGTAACATCGCGAGGGTCCATTGAAACCCTTTTTCTGAATACGATCCCAGGTTAAGATTTTGTTTTTTGAGGCCAGCCAAACAAAAATGGACACCTTCGGCCACCAATTACTTTCCCAGATTGTTTTCCATTCCAAATTCCTGTCACCTCTGTTTTGAGAATCCATTAGGTAGTAAGCCTCTTTGGTTGTAAACGAACCTTTCATGGAATTCCCCCATCGGAGGATATCCTTCCCACTACGAGCTCTGATTTTCCTAGACCCCATTTCTTTCCTATAAATTTCTTGTAAATCTGTGCTAAGCTCGGGGTCCCATTCTACCGGGTCTTCCCAGACTCTCCATCCCTCTGCCATATCATTTACTTTCCAATAATCCCTTACACAAGTTATATCTCCTTCAATTCTACCCCGGATCTGGTGAAGGTTCTGAATTCCGTTCAGTCTTTCTCTTTGTTGCCACATATCTTCCCAGAAGTTGGCTTCTGTACCCCCTCGGATTTCCCAAAAAATATGTTTCTCCACCAGATCCCTGTTTTGACAGGCTAATTCCCAGATTGTGGATCCTTTGGGGGTTTCCTGCAGCCTTAGGATCTCCACCGGAGAGTCAGGCATTCTGTATTTAGTCTTCCATATGGTTTTCCAAAGATCATTTCCCCCTCTGAGCCATCGCCACCACAGTTTGGCTCCCAGAACTTTATTAAGAACTTCAGGGTCCCTTAGCCCCAACCCGCCTTTCTCCTTTCTTTCTGTTAGCTGACTCCACGATACTAAGGCCCATTTTTTCTTTTGATCAGACCCACTCCATATGAACTTCCTTATGATTTCCCTGATCTTAGCACAAACCCCAACAGGGGCAGCCATAATCGATAAAGGGTAGATGGGGATGGCCTGAAGGACCGATTTGGCCAAAACAACTCTTCCAGCAATATTTAGAACCCTGAAAGCCCAGTTTGCAACCTTGTTACTTAGTTTATTCAGGACACCCTGCCAATTTTTCATCCTTTTAGATGTGTAGTCCAAAATATTGCCCAAATATTTTGTAGGAAGTTCACCTCTTTTAAATCCCAGTAATCTAATGAGATGGGTTTTGATCTGCTCCACTGTGTTGAAGATGAAGATACAAGATTTATCTTTATTGATTTCCAACCCTGAAGCCTCCGCGAACAAGTCCAAGATTCTCTTGAGGTGCTTTACTTCTCTTACCGTTGGTTCTCCAAACATCATAATATCATCAACGAATTGTTGATGAGTTAGAGGCAGATTGTTTCCCCATATTTTCAGACCTTTTATCCTGTTTGCTGCTCTCTCCTGTTTGATGAATCGACCCAGGCCTTCAGCGGCTAGAATAAATAGAAACGGGGACAAAGGGTCACCCTGTCGAATGCCTCTAGAGGCGTTGAAGGTTTTTGTGGGGCTTCCATTAACTAGAATAGAAAAGTGAGGGGAAGAAATCAGATTATGGATCCAGGCAATCCATCTCTGGTGAAAACCAAATCTTTCCAGGACTGTTTCCAAATATTTCCAATTTAATCTGTCATAAGCCTTTGACAAATCTAATTTGATCATCATTCCTTTTTGCTTTTTAACTTTTAGGGAATGGATAACTTCCTGAGTAACAACTAGGCCATCGAGGATCTGTCTGCCTTCCACAAAACCTGTTTGTTCAGCCGAAATTAAATTGTCCAAGAGGGGTTTTAATCTCTTGGCAATCAGGGATGTAATCATCTTGTAAATGACATTACACAGTGCTATCGGTCTAAAGCCATTAGCATCTTCTAGATTGTCTCCCTTGGGAATGAGGGCATAAAAAGTAGAATTAAGAGCAGGCCATACCTTTTGGTTCATCCTTGATTCTTCCACTAGATCCAGAATCTCCCTTCCCAAGAAGTGCCAGCCTGCCTGGTAAAAATCCACCGTGTAGCCATCCGGTCCAGGAGCTGTCCCTTTCTTCATTGCTTTCACAACTTCCTCAAGCTCTTCTAGGGTCACAGCCCTCATCAGCGCTTTGTTTTGGTCCTCAGTAACCAGTCTAGGGATAGCCGAGCAGATCTCCTGAATGGCTCTCGTTCTGTCAGCTTGAGGTTCTGTTAAAATTTCTTTGTGGTGATCCATTAGGACTTGTTCAATCTCAGTCTGCTCCACCACTCTTTCCCCATTCTTGTCTTTGATCGATAGAATTCTATTACCCTGTCTATGCTTGATCATATCCTGATGGAAGAATTTAGTGTTTCTTTCCCCCTCCCTTAGCCACTTTATCCTTGATTTTTGTCGCCACAAAATCTCCTCTTGCTTCCTTCTCTCTTCTAATCTGCCAAGGATTTCCCCTTCCCTGTTTATGCTTTCCTCTGTTCTACCTTCCAAAATCATCTTCTGCTGAAGATCCTCCATCTCCCCTTCTAGTTTTTGCTTATCTTCCAGAATGTTACCAAACTCCTCTTTGTTCCATTTTTTTATTTTTCCTTTCAGCTCTTTCAGTTTTAGTTGGAACGTATGCATTTTACCTCTGCCCTGAACAGTACATTGTTTCCACCATTCCTCTACTTTCTTGATGAATTCAGGATCCCTCAGCCAGAAGGCTTCAAATCTGAAGGGCCTTTTCCCCTGATTCCTCTTGATATCAACCTCTAATCGAATCGGCCAGTGGTCAGATCTCAGTGATGGAATGATCTTAGCTTCCACAAAAACATCTTTGTTCATGATGGCTTCAGAAACTAGGAATCTATCCAGTCTTGAAGCAATTTGATTTTTTCCTCCTCTTCTGTTGTTCCAAGTGCAAATCCCATTAATGGTCTGGATATCAACAAGCCGTAGTTCCTCTATCATTTCATTGAATCTATCCATGAAGTGGTCCATCTTCCTAACCCCTCCTTTTTTCTCTTCTAAGGATCTGATCAAATTGAAGTCACCTCCAATGATCCAAGCAGCTTCAGAGTAAAGTCTACGGATCGTTTTAATACTGTTTATGAAGTTCTCTTTTGCCTCAGGAGAAGGGGGGCCGTAAACCCCTGAAATGACCACCTGCTCCTTAGTTCCTACTATCCTACCCATACGAGTGAGGATTCCACTCATGCTGGTCCAACTATCTAAGATTATTTCATTCAGATTCCACAGAACTGCAATACCTCCTGCAGAACCGATTGCATCTTGCCCTATCACTTGATATTGCAATCTGCTTTTTTCTATTATTTCTTCAAGCTGCTGAACCAAAATCTTTGTCTCCTGTAAAATCATAATGCTAGGCTTCTCTTTTTTCAGCTTATCCTTCATATACCTTTGTTTAACTTTACTATTCAAACCCCTAATATTCCAACTGATAACTATCATTTAAAACTTTTGGAAGGAGGGAAAGAATACCTCAGACAGAGGTATCACCTTACCTGAGTTTATGAACGTTTCTCCCACCGTCTGAATAGCTTCACTCATTGTTTTCCGGCCTCTTTTCCTGCTGTTTTTGCCAGAGCTGCCCATTCCCGTCGCTTCATTCCCCTGTTCACTACCGATCATTACTGATTTATCCGGGTGTTCCCCTTTTCTCTCCTTGTATTTCTGGAATACCTCCTTGTACAACTGTTTTTGTTTTTTAGGTATGAACCTGTTGTCAAGATACCTCCATTCCTGGATTAATCTTCTCATGATTTTCTCCTCTTCAGCTTTGCTTTCAGGTTGATTTTCCACTTCCATCTGAGATTCCACTTCTGTTTCTTCTATCTTCTCCTCCGATCGTTCTCTGCTGGTTTTGTTCAGGTTCTTTTCCTTTTCTTTCTCCTCTCCAGCAATTTCCATAGGGGTATTCCCCGGGTCCTCATCGTCCTCCAAGTTTACTTCGTATTCCTCATTTTCGCTCTGCAGTACCTGAAACTTGTTTTGATTGTTTCTTTGGCTGTGTTTCTCCTGAGATTGGGTTTTCGGCCCCTCCTTATTTTGCCTCTTCTTCCTTGTAACCTGCTGAAAACCTCTCTCTGATTCCTCCATTCTCTCAGTATTTCTCTGATGATCCGCTTGGCTTTTCTTGGATTCTTCCTCTTTATTCAGTGGGCATTGCCTGTATAAGTGGCCATATTCATGGCAGTTACGACATCTGAAGGGGATGTGTTCGTAATCGATTGGCTGCTTCCAAACCTCATCGTGATACTCCACTTCGACGTTTTCTGGGAGGGGTTCTGCCAGATTCATGTAAACACAAATCCTCGCATAAGCATTATATTTACCTCGTTTCGTGGCCTCTGCAATTTTAACAAAGCTCCCAATCGTGTTCCCTATTCCTTCCAAAATATCAGGGTGCCAGAATTCATCAGGAAGCCCAAACAGGCGAACCCAGACTGGTGCATCAAGCAGTTTTTCCTTTTCTGGGCTGTATCTCTCCTCCCAATATTTCATGAACAGGCCTGCATTGTTCAAGAAATATGGCCCTTCCTCAAAGATCCTGTTCTTATCTTCCAGATTCGTAAAGACTGCTGTGAAAAAACCCTGGGCTCCCAATTTGAGATCCACATGTCCTTTAGGTCTCCATCTCTGATCAATCCATCTGTATAGCTCCTTCTCTGAAGGCCAGTACCCTATGAACTTACATATTAGGGCGTGGTCTTTCATGTAACAGTTATATTCTTCCAATTTGTTGCAGGGAATGACATACCTTGGCTGTTTTTGTGCCCTAGGTAGACATTTTCCTCTCATTCTTTTCTGCCACAAGTTGCCCATTACTGGGGCATGACATTTCCTCTCGTTATGCTAAACACCACCTGTGCTTGTCTCGCCTATTACCACGTTTTTGAAGGAGGGGATCTCTCCCCCCCCCTCGACTCTCCCATTTCGCTCAGGGCGTATTTTTAGGGTTAAAACCCAGTTCTGCCGCTGAGGTTTTCAAAGACTGAAACGCGCTTACCACAAGGATTTGCTGCCCAAGCGGATCAGAATCCGCCTTCCACAATCTGATCCCTACTATTGCCTCTGTCAACGCTGTCCGGCTGCGCAGGCCCTAGCGCGCATCGTTCCCGTGTCCAAAGGCCGATTACCCTCTTTAATCTATATTCACTTCCAGGAAAATGTCTTGGATTTGTTATTATTTCATACCCCAGTACGAAATCCCTTTTTAAGAAAAAATCATGCATCCTATCTTTTCTTAAATAAAAGACAAGTGCAATGTTATATAAAGACAAGAAAGGTTACTTATCTTTCAATGCTACAAATATATATAATAACAATATTTATCTATATGTAATAATATATATTTTCTTTACTACGAGAAATATATAATAACCTTCTTCATCTACATGCATTAATATATTTTCTTTACCGAGAAAAATATATAATCACAATCTTTATCTACATGCAATAATATACTTTCTTTACCAAGAAAAATATATAATGACAATCTTTATCTACATGCAGTAATATATTTTCTTTACCAAGAAAAATATATAATCACAATCTTTTCTTTAATAAAATATCTTATTTTCTTTCAACTTTCATAAGAATAGTCAACACATATTATTTCCATGAAAAAATATAATTATCTCTTTAATCATTTTGTGTGCAAGTTTCACGTGTGTTTTCTCTTATTTGCAAGAAATTTAATGTATGCAAGTGCATATTTATTTTGTAAGAAAATATAACACAATAACTTTTCTTTTCATGAAGTGCTTCCTTCTCAAGAAACTTGGAAAAATAATTATTAGTATTCATTTTCCAAGAAAACTAATAGAAGAAAAATCACACATTCGTTTCAAAAGAAATAACATTATGAACTTGTATTTTATGTGTACTAATCATGCCAACTATGAAATAACATTATGAACCTGTCTTTTATGTGTACTAATTATGCCAACTATTCAAGAAAGATAGCATTGTTACTTATCTTTTCCTTAAAGAATTTACTCATTGAATCTACTTGTTGTTCCCTTAGGTTCTGCCTCCATATCCATCCAATTCTTTGCTAGCGATGTCTTGCCAAATTCGTTTTCAATCCCTCTCATTTCACTTTGTCATTTTTATTAAACAAGGATTGATATCCATCTCGGTGATGGAATGGTTACCAAATGCATTCCAATTCTTTGCTAGCGAAGTCTTGCCAAATTCGTTTTCATTCTCTCTCATTCCACTTTATCATTTTTATTAAAAAAGGATTGATATCCATCTCGGTGATGGAATGGTTACCAAATGCACCATGAATATTGCCAAACTGATTGCAAGAAAAGCTGGAACCTGCATTGTCCAAGTTAATACAATGTTTCTTTAATGGAAATTATAAAACAATATCTCACCCAATTGATTGATCCATTTTGTTTCCCAATGAAATCCGACACACTTCCCATTAAAAAAATAATCTATGTGTCTCCATCATACCCCGTAAAAGAAACATTTTAGAGCATAAAACTTCGGTGAATAATGAATGAAAAGGTCATTACCAAGAACTCTTAACCCTAACTATTTCTTGATTTAACTATAACGTTTCAAAAAATTAAATGAATCATTAATCAAGTTAGAATAAAAATATTCTAATAAATGGTAAATGCTACATTGATATCTTAGGGATGTTACATACTCCCCCCTTAAAGAGAACACCGTGCTCGGTGTTCATCATTAAATTTTACATATGAAACCTATCTTGAAACATAAAAAATGATAATTTAATAACATTTTATCAATAATAATAAACATTTACAGCTACAACAATATTCAATTTCTACTTTCCATCACTTGGACATTACTCATATTCATATACTTAAAAAAAATCTCTATACCAACTTACCATTACTTACCAATTACTCTTGGAAGTCATGGTCTCTTTCACGAAAATTCTCTAGGAATGGTTTGGCGACCCATCCGCACTTCATGGCAAGTACCCTGTAATATATGACCAACAAATTTGATCACATTATTCACAACATTTTCAATCAAATGAAATACTTTTAACTATCAATCAATTATGCAACGTTAGGTGATATTTCAATCACTGTACTTCTACAAGAACTTAGAGAGCACTAGCACTCTAATCATCAAAATGATAAATCACTTCACCAGATGCACACTATCTTAGCTTTGGCTAAAGAAATCCACACAAGTACTTAATAAAGTACCCATAGAGCACCTAACTCTCTAATAATAATAAAAAAAATCAATAACTGCACCAAGTGAAAATTGTCTTGACCCATACTAAGACATTAAAATTGGTAACACAATAAAGGAACTAAAATTCATATAACTCCTTACTAAGCACTAATCTCCTTTTGTGTTAAGATGTGCATAACATATTTCAAACAATTATATATAAAATTCATTTTTAGCACAACACATAACTAATTAATTAATTTTTTCTTCTACGAGAACCATAGTGGCAAAAGAATGCTCCTTCCAACCAATGGGAACTGGTTCCACAACCAAAACGAGGTATTTTTGCATCCAGACAGTTCTTTGATAGAGACCATACCAGTTCTAGTACGGAATTCCACTGGCCAACCAGCTCAAGAATTCTAATGACCACATAGGGTCCAATATAGGATTCATCTTGACAACGTCCTGCATATTCCTTTGACAACATCCCGTAGATGAGGAAATTTTGGGCTTCCTCCAACAGGCTCCAAATCAACAAAGTTGCCTTAGGATTTTTACCCTCTTCACCATCTTGGCCAACTCTTTTACCTTACTTAGATAATTATCTCTAGAGAGAGGAAATCCAGGCAGGCAAGTTCCATCAACCCCTCCGAGTAAGCAACTGCCATCAACCCAAGGCCTTGTGGCTTTTCACAACTATCGACAACTCTATCGCATGTTAAATTTATTTTTTATATTTCTTTCCCAAAGTAATTTACATAATTTACATATGCACATTATCATTAACAAAACAAACATTCATGTACACCATTTACACTTAACCCTCAACATGGGTCCACAATATCTAGATTGACAAGAAACATAACTGACATACATGTTGTATGCATTCTGATTTTTCAAGTAACACAATCATGCATATCATATAACATTATACTTTCTCATTTACGATTGGAATTCACATTGCAACGTTTTACCTTGACAAGTTTTCTTGTTTCCATTAAGCTACTACTATTTAATCCCATTAGCAACGTTAGTCATAAATATGCATCATTTAACAAGTATTCGTTTTGCAAATCATTTTAGTTTCATGCATACAATACTATCATGCATAAAAGTAGATGCAAATATTCATTAATGTGTAAATTTCAATAATAGTTGAGTTAACAATCTAGACATTTCCAATTTCCCAAAGTGTATTGTCATCAACAGACAGATACTTGAAGTAAGTACCATAGTCACTTGTTTACGAATTGTAATAATCTTAAATCAAATTCAAATCATGTGTATAAGTTTTATTAGTTAGTCATGCAACACTAACCAATGACAACTACCAACCATCTTAATGCAGCCATGAAAAAACTTAATCAACAATTAGTTATTACAATCAAGTCCCACTACTTGACTCATTGTTTATTTTCAATATCTAAAGAGGTTCTTCCAATGTCCTTTTAGAACACTCTATCGTCCTATTCAATGATGTTCCCTATACTTTACATTCATGCATTCACTCATTAAAAGTAGTGCATTGTAAATTTAGCTATGTTCATTAAATGTCTCATTAATATTTCCATATTTAAAAACATTGGTAGTTGATTATCACTTTCCTTAGTGAGTGTTCACAATTGTTCATACGTGTGACAAAGGTTTTATTATCTTTTATCCTCATCAGGATTCAAATGTCATGAACATAGTTTTTGTAGCAGACTTTTTTTTTTTTTAACATCATTGGTTGCTATATTATGTTTCGAAAAGAAAAGAGGAGGTAGAGACTGCTCCCCTGTGGTACATAATTAGATGCCGTGAGGGGCTAGGAAAGTAGGAGTTACAACAACAAAACCCTCCATGTTCCTGCCACTTAGGCTTAAAAGCTAAACTGAAATATATCCTAACAAATTGAAACGCTAAAAAACAACATTTGCAGAACATTATCAATCAATATTGATATGGCTGATATGCCTGGCTATTATAGGTGAAGACGAGCCTGATATGCCTGGTTGATATGCCTGGCTGATCCGTGCCATTGTAATAGATGAGGACAAGCCCTGAGAAAAATGAGTGGCCCGATGATCGATCTTGAAACGCTGCTCTTGAAGACGCAAATGGGTTATGCATCTAGGAGGGAGGATCTCTGAGGGAGAGGATTCCAGATGTTCCAGAGGAAGGAGGGAGTTTTGAGTCAAAAGACAGAACCAGGTCCGCAGATGCCGAGCGAACTAGCAAATCAAAGAAACAGAGAGGGAAAAAAGGAGAATGCAGGAATAGAAAGAGGTAAGGGAATTTAAGGCAGATAAGGAGCTCAGGATGGCAATCACAGGAGAAGAAAGCGCGAGGCGATAGGGGAGATCTTAAAGGCGAAACGGGGAAGCAGGGGAGGGATGACCTAAGGGAAGAAGAAAGAGCGATTGCCTGGCAGATATCTCGTGAAAGTAGATTTTCTGAGTGCACCAGATCCCTATGTGTATCTTAGTTACCATGAAAGTTTTATGGATCTTTAACCTTTCCATCATGTCAGGGATTATAGATTTGTTACAGAACTGATTGAGGAAAAAGATGTTCACTGTCATGGCAAATGATGATAAGTCTCCATGCCATTGCAAACTAAACAACCCATTGGTCTGGCACATGCCTTGTTGGCTTGTATATCAGCATTTTTGTTTAACATGCGCAGAATATGATGGAAGCACAGATCTTTCATAAGATGAGCTAGAATGTGGCAACGACTTAAGATCTACTGAAGGAAAGCATTGAGGGGATCTCTCTTCTGATCCATTGAACTGATAACCACTGTCGAATCTCCAAAAATGAAGGTTGCATCTATACCAAGATTTCTTAGCTGAATAAGTCCCTGGTAAAGGGCCAGGGCTTCGGCCCGATTGTTGGAAATATGGCCGAGACCCCATTCATATGGAAGAACATTGTCCCCATTTGCATTAAATATTACTCCTCCAACTTCGGCAGCCCCAGGATTCGACTTTGAAGCCCCATCAAAAAAAGACAGTACCTGTTGCAATTTTGGATCCAAGCTGCAAACTCATCTTCCTTTAGTCTAATTTTCCAATTATGAGGGACAATATTTTGTCTGTTGCTAGCAATGCTGCTTATCTGTCTGTTGTTGTTTTTGTCCAACAAGTGTCCTATGAAGCTTCGCTCTTCAACACTGAGCTCAGTAATGTCTATATTCCTCTGATTCTTGGCTGAAATGGTTTCCAGGGCGAGGCGCTTTGCTTTGTTGCAAGGACTTCTGATAGTCGAAGCATTGTCCTTAAAAATTTTGTGGTTACAAGCCAACCAAATATTCCATAACATGGTGTAAGGGAGGGTATCCCAAACTCTCTTCGCTGTGTTATTCTTCCTTCGCTGCCAGGGATAATTCTTTTTCCACTTGTGAAGAATTTCTCCTATGGTATTTTGGTTGCTCCACGGGATTTGACTATTTTGAGACAAGTTTTTCCAACATTCGATAGGAATGGGCAATCAATGAAGAGGTGATGGATGGATTCCTCAGCAACAAGGCAGTTTGGACAGCGGGAAGGACCATTGATACCACGCTTTTGCAAATTTTCGGCTGTAAGAATTTTCCCTTTGAGAAGAGTCCAGAGAAAAAATTTAATTTTTGGAATGGCTTCAGACTTCCAAACAACCTTCCAATGGTTCCAGATTGGCATGGGATAATTGTTGCTGCAGATGAATTAGTGGGCAGCCTAAATGGTATAAAAAGATCCAGAAGGATCCCATCTGAACCCATCTAGAGCATTATTTTTGACAGGGGCTATACTATGCAGATGGGGTTGGAGGGCTGACAAACTAGCTTTGTATTCATTGGGTATAACTGGGAAGGATCAACCAGACCAATGAAGGGATAAAGGGTCCCACTAAGAGATCTGATCCAAATGATGGATACCAACTCTTTCAAAAAAGGAGAGAATAGAATTGACTCCTGCTTGCATATTTATTGGTTGTTGTCCCATGATTTTGTCAGCTCCTATATTGATGCTTGCTCCTCCCTTAGGTATTGTTGAAGTGTTTTGGGCAATTATAGGAATTGATTTTTTGCATAAGCGCCAGATTTTGGAAGAGTCTCTGTTGGGGATGTCTTGATCAAGGAGCTGCTACCTTGGAAAATTTAAGTATTTAATTTCCAGGACCCTTTTCCACCGGGCAGGAATGCCGGTTATGAGTCTCCATACAATTTTTCCTCTGAAAGCTAAGTTAAGAAATTTGGGGGATCTAATGCCAAGACCACCATGGTCTTGGGGCTGTATTACTTGCTTCCAACCGATCAAATTGAATTTCTTTTTGTCATTCTTCCCTCCTTGCCACAAGAATTGGCGAAGGATGCCTTCCATTTTGTGGTGAAAGGAGGCCGGAGCTTGAAGAAGAGTGAATTGGTATAGAGGCAAAGAAGATATACCAGATTTAAGAAGAGTGAGACAGCCAGCTGGGTTAAGCCAAATGGAGCCCCACTGCTGAACTTTCCTCTTCATCTTATCAATTATAGTGTCCCAGACTTCTGCCCTCAAGGGCCCTGCGCTTACAGGTATGCCCAAATATGAAAAATGAGTCCAGTCATAGTTGCATGAGACTCCAAAGGTGGCAGAAATATTATGGAGAACATGTGCTATTGTATTCCAACCATAAATACAACTTTTTTGCTGATTAACCAAACCAACAGAATAATTCATGAATTTATCCAGGATAGTTTTGAAGCACCTGGCTATTGTGATGGAAGCCCCTCCAATTAGTAAGGTGTCATTTGCAAATTTCGAGTGATTTATATTCTTGACTCCATTCCCAAATTTTATTCCTGTTATGAGGCCAACCCTCTGATTGAAATCCAGAGCTTTGTTGAAGGATTCAGCCATTAAGATAAAAGGATAAGGTGAGAGAGGGCAACCTTGTCTTAGACCACGGGAGGATTGGAAACCTTCCCCTGGTCTGCCATTTACATGTGGGGAAATCCATGGCCGAGAGATGCAAGCTTTAATGAGATTAAGAAAGCCTTTATCAAATCCCATCTTTTTCAAAACGGCCAAGAGAAAAGAGTGTCGCACTTTATCAAAAGCATTGGCCAAGTCAAGTTTGAGGATAAATCCTTTCTCATTCCTGGACTGACTCAAATGAATGGCTTCTTGAACTAGGAGGATAGAGTCAGTTATATGTCTATTGGCTAGGAACCTCCCTTGATTTTCGGAGATGAGAGATGGAAGAAAGGGTTTAAGGCGAGAGGTAATGACTTTGGACAGGATTTTGTAGGAAGAGTTACAAAGGGATATAGGACGGAATATGGCAAATGAAGAGGGCCGATTTTCTTTGGGTATAAGAGCCAGATGAGTGGCATTGGTGTACCCCCCTATTTTACACTTTCGCTCGATCCATTTAAGCATTTTTATCAGATCTTTTTTTATTATTCCCCAGAATGCTCGATAGAAACATATGGGAAATCCATCAGGACCTGGGGCTTTGTTAGGCTAGAGAATCCATATCGATCTTCTGACTTCTTCCTCATCGATCTCCTTAGTTAAACTTTCATTTTCTTGCTTATCCCTGTAGGACGATGTTGTAATAAGTCAGTATAATCCTCCTCTTCTTTAGTTTCAGTAAGGAGGTCTCGAAAATGTTCTGTTGTTGTCCTTCGAATGACGTCCTGAGTGACTTGTCTGTTACCTTCAGCATCAAGAATGGAGCTTACGATGTTCCTTATCCTTCTGGCTGTTGTTTGCTTATGAAAAAAGGATGAGTTCTTGTCTCCCCCCTGCATCCATAGTTGCCTCGATTTTAGCCTCCATTTTAATTCCTCTTCTCTTTTAACCCGACATAAATGTAAATAGAGGTCACTTTCCTATTTTTTTCTCTCTTGGGAGAGACCATGCTCCTCTATTGCTCTTTGAGTGCTGTTAAGATTGCTCTTAATCTCCTTTTTTTCCTTTTCTAGTTCTTTATAACTTGTTTTGGCCCATTCTTTAATTGCCCAGATGAAGCCCGGGGACCCTTGCTGACTCCAAGAATTGAGGACAATTTCTGCAATTGCTAGTATGTCGTTCCAGAGGGAAATATGCCTGAAAGGGATGGGTCCAAGATTGCTATGATTTTCCATCGTGAGCGTGACTGGATAATGATCTGAAGCTGGGCATGTCAATATACTAGCGTATCCCACAGAAAACGTGGAAAGCAGCGTAACATTGATTAGAATTCTATCTAATCTCTCCATAATGTTACCTACACCAATCCGATGGTTATTCCGTGTGTATCTTCGATTTTTTGGTACAATATCCATAAGTTCGTGTTCCTGCATAATGTTTTCCAAATGCATTCTGTAGGGATCATAAGTAAAGCTACCTCCTCTCTTTTCATTGGCATGGAGGATAAGATTGAATTCACCTCCCAAAATAATGTTAGAATTCGCTTCTTCATCAATGCTGGCTTTTAGATCTTGCCAACAGCAATCCTTGTCTCTAAAATGGTTGGGCACATAGATGTTGTAGATGATTATAATTTGCCTGTCTTCTTTGTCTTCCAAGACTATCTTGATCCAGTGTTGGTTGATGATTTCCGAATTGCAGTTCCATATGCTTTGATTCCAGATTGTGGCTATTCCACCTGAAGCTCCTCTTGCTTCACTGATGCTACCTTTATACTATCTCTGTTGTTCTATAATACCATTCATTTCCCGCTGACCTTGCTTTGTTTCTTGTAACAAAATAATTCTTGGTTTCTCACAATGTATAAGATCTCTGAGGGCTGCTATCTTGGAGGGGTGCCCAAATCCCCTGTTGTTCCAAGACAAGATTTTCATCATTGAAATTATGGTGTTCGAGGAGGTGCTCCCCCCCCTTGATCCTTGTTAATAGTTTCTTTTTCATGTTGACTCAGGATGTAAGTTTCTATGGGTGTCTGAGTTCCCATTGCAATATCTTTCTGTGCATTCTCATCCCGATGCTGCTTGGCGGATTTCCTACCCGGACCAGGTTTCTTATATGGGTCACTAGAACCTCCATGTTCTTTGGACGAACTCCTGGTTATTCTGTTGATGGGAGGATCCAGAGGGGGCTGAGAGGAGATGATCAGGGGCAAGGTGGATTTGGAGGAGCCCTGGGGGAGGCTTTCAAGAGGATCTTGAGGGTGGCTTTCAGGGAGAGAAAGAATAGAGAAGGGATTAGATGAACGGGGTGGAGGAGGGGAATGAGGAGGAGATTTAGAGGTTGCAGGAGAGGAGGGGGGAGGATGAACTGCTGCAGAGGCCGAAGGGCCTACTTCAGGGGGAGCTTTAACCAGGGAGGCCGATTTCTTTTTTTTTACCCACTTCCCATTGTTCCTCTTGAGGATCATTCTCCACATTAATAAGCTTAGTACATCTGTTTGCAAAGTTGTCGTATTTGTGACATGCCTTACACTTGAACGGGATCTGCTCATAATCCAGCTGCTGAATATGGCTCCAATCATCCACTTTGAGCTTGATGGCTTCGGGAAGGCCTTCGCCGAGGTCCACTTCAACACAAATCCGGGCACAAGCTTGCATGTTGTCTTTTGGTTCACTTCGATCAACATATTTGCCAACTGCATTCCCAATGGCACGAACCGATTCATCCCCCCAGCAGTGAAGGGGGAGATGAGGGAGCCAGACCAAAACTGGAACAGCACTAGGGACATCAAGCTCAGGATCCAAGTCAGGGGTCCATTTGTTGAGATACAGGCCCCTGAAGTCCATGAAATAGGGTCTGTTTCTGAAAATTAGATCCTTATCTTCTTTGGATTCAAAGTTAAATGTGAAGTACCCTTTCCTGCAAAATCTAATGGATATTTTCCCTTGTATCTTATAAGAACAGTTCCTCTCAACCCATCTCTGGACGGTTTTTGGAGACGGCTAGAGACCTGTGAACTGACAATGAGTCCTTTTTCTGCGAGAGACATAGCAGCCCTGCGAGGTAAGGCTGGAGGCAAGAGAACTTCTTGAAGACCATCTAGCTTCTTGACAAATTTTGAAACGGCACGACGAGGACGCTATGGTGGCAGTGATTTCACTAAGTCAGAAAATTCTTGTTGAGTATCGACCCCCTCGGTGGAGACTCCGGAGGGGCCATAGGCGAACGTTGAATACCCAAGCGACTGTGCATCAAGAAAACCTAGGGAGGCAACGCGCGCAGCAGCTCAACTTTTTCACTCAAACACTTCTATTGATATTTCACTGCTAGAAGAAACATACAAACATTTTTCTTGGTTATTCACCCACATTATGGGATGCAAATAAAACTCTTGAACCAATTATCCAAATCCTTTAACAGGATAAGGATGGTCGACTCTGGGATGTCTGAGCGTCTGAGAACATCTTTTTTATTTTTTTTTATTTTTCCAGTTAAGGTTAACCTAAGTACCCACGGGGATTTGAACCGGTGACCTATAGCAAGGAGTGCCTTAACAGTGCACTCATTCACCGTCAATCCAAGGCCCCATGGGCCTAAACAGTTTAAGTTCGTTGATTAGAGCAGACTTTATTACTTACTATTCTTTAATGCAATTATAAACATGAATTACACATTTCATGTCAAAAGTAGTCTACTGTATATATATATCAATATGTAGATTTTTAGACTCATACCTGAGTTAATGCCCACTAGTGTCATACCTCAATTTCTTTTCCTCTTACCAATTACCAAAGGCGCCCGTGCTGTAACCTTTAGCTCTGATACCACTTATAACATACCCCAGTAACCTCACATGAAAATGTAGGGAGTAGAATTTTTTACACAAATTACCCATAGGTAATTATGCAAATCACTATTCCAGATTCCTCATTAACCATTAAATAGGATGTTCATTAGTACATAAAGTAACTTTAGTATAGGAATAGTAAGTTGCATATCCATTAAAAACCTTGTAGTATAATAACATAAACTGTATGATGTAACATTGAATCCAGTTCATGATTCCTTTAACCACACTAATTAATTACATACTTGATATTATCAACATCACATTATGCAAGGAATGACATCATCAAACTTACATAATGAGAAATCACATCATTCAACACTGATATACCCTAGAAACCCCGTAGGGTGAAAACCAGCAAACGTTTAATTTTATTATTAAATGCTCGTGCAGGTGTTCACCCCACACTCAATGGATTATAAGGAAGTCCATCCCTTAACCATTGTCACAAAATATTACAATGAAATATCATTAAAATCAAACATATCAAGATACAAGCTATTACAATGATCATGAAACCATTTACCCCCAAATGACCACTCTTTCTATGTTTGTGGCATGATTCTTCCATGTGTACCATCCTACAGCTCGCACTCATTTGCATGGACCATTAATTACTACCTACCACCATGTTAAACATAATCTATCCTTCGCACAAGTCACCATCCTT
This sequence comes from Pinus tabuliformis, assembly GCA_031772625.1. Taxonomy (NCBI): domain Eukaryota; kingdom Viridiplantae; phylum Streptophyta; class Pinopsida; order Pinales; family Pinaceae; genus Pinus; species Pinus tabuliformis. The sequence goes on along the minus strand of CM062812.1, from coordinate 251,289,642 downwards.
TCGTGTCATTGTTGTCACCAATAGGCTTTGGTAACACGATTAGATAGAGTATTAATGAATCAACAATTAGTATTTAAAAGCAATCCTTTAATATTTATTCATGTGCATACATGAGATTTAAATAAAATATCACAACATGCTTCTTCTAACAACATTGTACATGTTTAAACCAATAAT
>CM062812.1:249556347-249809365 GCA_031772625.1 Pinus tabuliformis | reverse complement strand
TTAGTATTAATAAATATAGATAAATTATAGTTTTACCTATCATATATTATTATGATAATAAATTAATATATTGAGTTGATAAATTAATTTTATATATTAACGTAGAAAGATAAACATCTAAGAACTTAGAGTTGAGTCAATTTCAATTAATTTTGAAAACACCATTACCACTGAGATTATTTAGATGTTTTAACATCTCTAGAGTCTCTCTGAATCTTTTTTTTTTTATTTCTACGACAAACAACATAATCCATAAATTCCTTATAATAACATAATATTATATGGAAAGAGGAAGACAATATAGAGATATATGGCAAGCTACATGTATTTTGAATTTTTTCTACTACATTTGTAAAAGCTAAAGGGTCATTTTTTCCATTGACTTTTCTTTGGTAGTTTTAGTTGTGTTTCAAATACAACATACTTCGATTCCTTTTTTGGAAATCCCGTGGTAGAACAATTTTAATATGTAATAGATATGCAATAGACTTCACCCTGCAAGTCTTTGAGATATATTGGATCTGCAATATTTAATTTAGTAATTTCCTCTATTTAGATGTGTAATAGAGCATTATTTTGATTTAGATATGGTGTATGTTATTTAGGAGATATCAGATATTATTAATTAAAAATGGTGAATCTATTAGGATTTATATTTAAATGAGTGTATACATTTAGATAGATATAAATTGGAAATTTCATTTGTAGATGTTAATAGAAGGTTACAATGTTTAATTGATAGTACTAAGAGATGAAATAAAACTGGTAGTACTAGTAGTTTCAATTCAAGTTTGGGACTGCGGAGAGACAAGGCCAAGGTACCTTTGCGAATATTCATAAAGGAAAACATTATTCCATATAAGAGATTATGCTACATCTAAAAAAAATTGGGAAACATATAAAAGGTTGTATGAAACTTCCAATATCGTTCGAGTGTTATTTTCAACGAATAAGGTTTTCTCAATTGAGATGGAGATAAATTAAAATATTTGTGAATGTTTTCTAGAATCAAAGAAAATTCTAATAAGTTTGGTGCGATTGATGAAAAGTATTTCGAACAATGATCTAGTAACAATTACATTGAATAGGATGTTAGATGATTATCATATGTCCATCACTAAACTTGCAATTAATGAAAAGTATAACACCACAATTGTTTATCCTCATGTATGCAATGTAAATACTTTTATAAAATATAAGATTGAAAGAGGGACACAAATTCCATTGCTTGAGGTAGGAGATTGCTTGAGGGAATTGTTATTTTAAAAATTAGTCCTTAGTTGGCTAAGCGGTTTTAAATGGGGTTGATTGTACAATAAATTATCTGAAAAAGTAAGGATAGAGGAAAGTGTCCTTTAGCTCCCATAAAAAACAAGAGTAGGGTAAAACATTAAGGCAACATGGGTTGTGCGGTCCACGAGGAGGCTTCTATGAAGCCATGGAGAAGAAGGACAATCAGTTGTGGGAAAAAGGGAGGAACAGAAGGTTATTCAAGAATTGGTACATGTACTCTCTAGGGCATCGAAAGATAGAAGTTTGATACGTAGAAGAGTGAACCTCCTGGTACGCAGAACTGGTCAGAAGGGTGGATATAGTGTCATTTTAGAATTGCTATAGAAGAGTCAGAAAAAGAAGGATTTGGAGCTATGTTGTTGAGCTCTTAGGAGAGAAATAAACTAGCTGAAGGCCCTATTGAAACTTGTAGAGCATAAGTATTACAAAGAGGGTTGCAGATTTCCTTGGGAATGAATGCAGGGTGTCCTCGTGTATTCTATTCAACAATATATTTGTTGAAGCCTTCCTTATGAAACCACTCCACCTTAAGCTTTGGAATTTGACTCGAGGGTGAAAGCTACAAGTGATTGTGGTTGTAGCTTGTCTAGAGTTGATGGATTTATAACGTGATTTTGGTATGAAATATATATAGACATACACATATGACAACTTGAATATCTATCACAACTTTAACTCTTAGACATACACATGTGACAAGCTGAATATCTATCACAACTTTACCTCTTAGAATCTGTTGGTAGGTATATTTTGCCTAAATATATAAGAGAATAGTTGAAGGTGTCTTTGTTATGAGAAAATTTTAATTTACACTTATGTAAAAGAATCATGATATTATAATAGAATAATCTTTAATTGTGAGTTTAATTTACACTTATGTAAAAGAATCATAATATTATAACAGAAAAATCTTTAATTGTGAAAAATAATATGAAATATTGTTTTAATATGAAAATAAGCGACAACAATCTTAAAAACAAGTAGACTCAATTGTAATCCTATAATTTGTATTTATGGTCATCAAATTCCCCATTTATAATATAAAATACAAAATTTTACAATAAATATTTTGAGAAACAAAAATAATTTAAAAATAAATATTATTTGAAACTAAATTATAATATATATGATAGGAATATTCTTATTCCTGTATGTTAATTCTCTCAATTATATTTATCATATTTTTATAATTTCAAAATTAAATTTATATTTTATAAATATATAGATTGTGTATATATTGTTTTGATTTTATTTATTTATGAAATCTATTTTAATATCATATTTTTATAATTTCAAAATTAATTTTATATTTTATAAAATATAGATGGTTTATATATTGTCTTGTATTTATTTATTTATGAAATATCGTTTTTTCGAACCTTCACTCTCTTTGTTAATGTTTTTTTAATTAGATTAATAATTTTTATTTCAACGATTTTTTGATTGATTAATTAATTTAATATTAATTTTATTTTTTAATTTTGACTCGGTTTTTTTAATGATTTTTTATTTATTTTTAATGAATAATTTACATATTTCTTTTTATTAAAGGCTCTATTATACTTGTTTGTGATCATTTATTTATTTCTCAAGTCCTTTGATTAGTGGAGTATCTAAAATATATAGATTTTACTTATTTTTTACACTAATAAATATATTTATAAATAAAATTTAATTCTTAAAATATCATAATTCAGTTTTATAAATATCTTACTTGATTTTATATATATAAATCATACTTCATACCTAACCATCGCCAATTTTTCATTTCTTTTTTAATGTTATTTTTATAAATATATTTATAATCTTACTTTACTTTATTTACACTTTTTTTTAAATCGTGTAAATCTAAACTGATAATTAAATCTCACTAAACTCTGCGACTTATTTTTCGGCAAACGAGAAATTGTCCCTTCCAAATCTGATACTCCTAACATTCCTTTATTTTTATCTTTGAGATAAGAGCTACTTAAAATTATTTTCTTTGATATGAGTGTTATAGATATATGTGCATTTCACTTAAAAGAGTTTGGAACAATTTTTAAAATTTTTAATTATAATAATTATTAGTTAAAAAATTAAAAGAAATTAATTATAACTCTTTAAAATTATTTTTATAATGAAAATAAAAATAAAAATGTTTTAAGAGTTATTTTAAGTATTTTAGAGTTGGACATGGAGTTTTTTGAATCGCTGTTAATTCTCACTAATTATAGATTCTATTATACACTTTGAATGAGCCTAATAGTTAAGAGCATGTGTTTCCTCTTAAGAGGTCTATGCCCTATATATATATTAGAATAGTTTTCCAGAATTTTAGTTTAAATATCAATAAGTTTTAGGTGAATAGTAGAGATTTAAAGTCCACATCATATTATGGAATATTCTTAGTAGTATTTACAAATCAAAATTTGATATTTATCTCAAAAGTAGTTATGCCCTTTATATCATTTGAATTAAATTTAATTAAAAAATGACAGACGAAATGAATTATGATTTTTTTGAGCATATGATATTAATAAGGTCGCATAGCTAGCATTTCCTACTGTTTAGTTTAGTTTAGCTACTAATTTACTTTGTATTGATATGATGTAATTAGTTTTGGTTAAATATAATTCGTTTAAAAATTGGTCAAATATCAAATACATTGTTGTTGTAATATTGTTTATTTTTTAAGAGGTGATATATCAATTTCACTTTTTCCTTTAATGTGTCATCTACCGAGCCAATTGGTTCAAGAATTTTCATGTTTCTCTTTGGTGGCATTGAGAAATTGTATCTACAATATGAGCCTTTTGTCTTTTCACAACCTTTTGTATGGTGGTCTTTCATGTATTTTTCCAAACTCTATAGCATGATAGTTCGTGCAGTACTACACCAAGGGTACTTTTAAGATGTTTTTTTAAGACGAAAGAAATCTTTTGCCTTAAAAAGTCACTATTTTATTTTAGTTATTTTACATTAAAATTTAATATCAATTGAATTGTCTTAAATATAAAATTTAAGACAAAAACAATTTAAGACAAAAATTTATATTTAAGACAAAAATAAATATTCTAAGACAAAAATAAATATTTTAAGACAAAACTTTATATTTAAGACAAAAACAGTTTAAGACAAAACTTTATATTTAAGACAATGACCACTTAAAACGAAACTCATTTAAGACAATTAACAATTAATACAAAAACATATCAATTTAAAAAATATTATCTAACAATTGCAAAATTGACTCTCACAGTCCACCCTAAGTCCGCCAGCTTGCACGCTTCTATTGTCTCGTGCCTATACCAAGGTTATTTTTTCACTTACCATTCAAGTTATTTTATATAAAGACAACATTTTGTTGGGCTCTTCGTTTTGTGGAGGTAGCCGACTCTGAAGAACACGACAAGTTTTCCTTGCAAGATTTCCTAGACATCAATTCCACTTATCTCCCTTCGACCTTTGTTGGTACGATTAGAGACAATTTGTTTGTCATTGCATTCGATTGGTGAGTCACTTTGGTGCTTACCATTGCTGAGCCGTTGATAAACTAACTAAACTGTGGACTCCTTCTCCTGGTTATGTGATTAATCCTCGAGTTTAAATTTCCCTTAGTATGCATCCTGTAAGACTTTGGATCTATGTCAAGGTAACCAGCTGCAAGAAAGATTGCAATGTGGTTGGCTTACGATTGGGTGGAGAGTTGAAGTCTGTCCTTCATTTTTCAGTCATCATTAAACACACAGATCGATAAGTGTACATTTCTTATGTGTATTTCCTTATTGAGTGTGATGAATCTTGTTAAATTGTGAATGGTGCAATATCTTACGTGTTTGTAAATGTAAATGAATTTTTGAGTTTTGATGCTCACTGTGTCTTTTTTATTAGAACAGTGTCATATATGCACATGAATTTTAAAGTGTGCCTAGCATATGCTATTCATTATTATGTGCATGGTGAATGCACAATTATGTGTTCATATTCAATGAGTTGATTTCCAAATTTATGGCTATACTTAGTTTAACCAATCCCTACGCTATTTATTCTGTCAAAACTAAGAATTTAAGTATCAGGAATTGGGCCACGAGTCTCCTTAAAACTACAAGAGGGTGGGAGCACAACAGTTGTAGTTTTGCTTTATGAACCTAACCTTGGTTTCTTTTTAGTCCATAGACGCTATGATTTTAAGGTTGAGAGGAAGTGGGGGAACATGAGTTTGTTGACATGTTAGCAGGTCCAACACCTAGTGGACACTGGTGAAACCACACCCTAGTGGAACCAAGTCATGTGTATAGACACCAACCATAATCCATCGACCCCAGTGATCAAATTTGAGGTAAGGGCAGGGTCTATACACTTGGCCAAATGTTGTTTTATTTTGGGTGAGAATCATAAATGCCAAGAGAGTGCTCCAGGCAGAACCGGGATTGTTGGAAACATTTTTAGCTTCCCATCGCTAAGATATTTGTACCCTACAACACCCTAAGAGTGTAAAAATTAATATAAATTTGCTACTACTGATGTATTTTAACTGAAAACAAGACATTACAAATTTCCTCTACTATTTTACGAAATGGAAATCACAATTTAGAAACACATGCAATGACATGCAACCATAAAAAAAAAACAAGAACGCGATTATTTATAGGGAAAACCAACAGGGAAAAGCCCTTCCACTGCTTTTCATTAATCATATGAGAATGAGAAACTATTACAATGTCTTGCTTCAATCCTGAAGCACACCCTTCACTATAAACTTGTTCTCCTATTAATTGTCTTGCTCTGGCAAACACTTAGTCAATTCAAAGCCCCATCTTTCTCCTATTTCCTTGCACGATTCCCGAGGAGATTAAGTCCTAAATAATAGGGAAATTCATTATTCCCTTGTGAAAATCCCATGTAATTGATCGTCTTCCTCAATGCCCAGCATGTACACTCAACTACTATATAATTAATAATTACAATGTGCCTTTTCCTCCACTTTAGATTGGAAATTCAAATTCCATGCATGTCTGGGTTATTTTTAGCTGATTGACTAATTTAACTGAGAGATCATCGAGTTAACAACAATTCTACGACTCAACTGACTCAACTAGTTGCTCAGTTAACTGAGTCAAACTAAAAATGGCTAAATTAGATTGCTAAATTTTAGTAGCACCACATGAACAACTCTACTTCTAGCCTATAACTAGAATTTACAGAGTAAACAAGTAGACAAGGTCATGTCACACAAGTTAACTTCCATCCAGGTCATCTTGTTGATTTGTAAAATCGATTTACTAAATTTGAATAAGGACAAGTCAAATTTAGCCTTTCTTGCTACATTTTCTAACACTCCCTCTTAGCAAGAAAGGGATTTTGAACCACCCATATCCTACACCTATGGAATTCGAATTTGCCTCTTGACAATGCCTTTTTCAATATATCTGCATCCCGCTTCTCAGATGGAATGTATTGTAACATCATAATTCTCCTCTGCACACAATTCCGCAAGTGATGGTACATGATATCAATGTGCTTGGACCTGTCATGAAATACTCAATTCGCAAAGAGTTTGATACAACTATGCTTATCACAATAAATCATTGTCAAATCCATATATTGACTGAAAAGACCCACAAGTATTTTCCTCATGCACATGGCCTCACATGCCTCTTAACTTGTATCCATGTATTCAACCTCTGTTGAGTTGAGTGCCACATACCTCTGTTTCCTACTATACCAGGAAATAGTTGCAGAACCAACACTAAAGATAGCACCCGAAATCCTTTTCTTGTCTGATGGACTTCATGCCCAATATGCATTAGTGAAGCCTTGGAGCTTCACTCCCTTTGTCCTCCTCTACCATACCCCATTCCTAGTTGTGCCTATAAGGTACCTCAACACATTATTTGTCGCCTTCCAATAAAGATTGGTGGGCTTAACCATGGCTTGACTCAACTAATTAACTGCATAATGTATGCTAGGCCTTATGTTCACAAATACATCAAGGATCCAACAAGCTATTTCTAGATGGTAGCATCTATTGTCTCTCCTAAAGAAGCACTCTCCTTCCTCTTGTTTGTAGTATAGGTGTGTCCATAAGCTTGTAGTTCTCCATGTAAAATCTCTAAAGTATTCAGAGGCGTACTTTCCTTGACTCACAAACATCTCACCATCACCCTACCATACTTCAAACCCAAGGAAGTAATGTATCAATCCCATATCCTTCATCTCCAAATCACTACTCATCTCCTCTAAGTATCAAGTCATCAACATATAATACCAAGATAAGCAACTTGACATATCCCACAATGTGATAGAGGTTGGCATCTGCTTCATTTTTGGTGAATCCCAATGAACTGATATATGTATAAATTTGAGTGTACCATGATCAAGGTGCTTGTTTCACACCATACAGGGCTCTTTTGAGTCTACAGATGTCTCCCAGTCATATGTCTCAAATCCCTCTGGCTGCTCTATGTAAATTTCTTCCTCAACAACACCATCGAGAAAGGTGGTATTCACATCCATTTAGTGGATCTTCCACCCTATATGTGTAGTTAATTATAGAATGGTTATTATAGATTAATATCTTTCCACTGGTGCAAATGTTTCCTCATATTCCACTCCCTCTACCTGAGAGATGCATTTTGCCACAAATCTAGCCTTGTACTTCTCGATGCTCACATCAGCGGCATGATTCACTTTATAGATCCATCTGGAACCAACTACTAACTTTTTCATTGGTCTTAGCACCACCTCCCATACATTTTTCTTCATGATGGAGTCATACTCCTCCACCATGGCATCAACCCACACTGGTTGAGAAATTTCTTCCTTAAATAAAGAAGGCTCTGATTCAGTGAGCTTTGTAATGAGAGCCACATACCCAATGTACCTATCTCGTGACCTCCTCTTCCTGTGCTAAGAGGAAGGAGCTCCCACATGCTCTTGTCATCTTGTACCAATTTGTCAGCTTCTCTGGCTCTCTTCCTCCCATCTACAAAAGATTTTGGTTGAGTGGGTGTCTCCACTCGGCCTCTTGTCTACTCCTCTGCATGTGGCTGCTCCAAAACCTCCTAAATCTCTGCATGAGGCTCTTCCTTAGGAACTATGAGATCCTCCTATGACGGGATACTCAAATCTCACTCTAGAGAGTATCTCATAACCATATCCTCATCAAATTTGACATCTCTCCTCATTACTATCACACTTGGTGACGACAAATACACCCTATAGTTATGTGGTGTCTCTATGTATCCTACAAAGACTCCCATCTCAGTTGCAGGATCAATTTTATTCTTGGTATGCTTGGAGACATGAAAATACATAGTAGCTCGAAAAATTCTAAAATTGGATACAGTTGGCTTCCTCCCATAGAAAGCTTCGGGTTTGATCATGCCAAGTATTCTATGAGAACTCTGGTTCTACAAATAGACGACATTGTTGCATGCTTATTCCCATAGGTGTAATGGCATCCGCTGATCATGCAACATGGATCTCTCTACTCCCACTATTCTTTTGTTCTTCCTTTCAACTACCCCATTTTGTTGTAGGTTATGGGGTGTTATCAGTTCTGTTCTAATACCATCTTTGGCGCAAAATTACTTAAAGGTGCTAGATACATATTTTCCTCCATTATCACTTCTCAGGGCTTTCTATTTCTTATCAGTATCCTTTTAAACCAATGCTTTAAATTCAACAATTTTTGAGAAAACTTCATCCTTCTTCTGCATGAAGAAGATCCAACATTTTCTTAAAAAGTCATAAACAAAAATAACATAATTCTTGTGTTTTGTTGTAGAGGTTGTAGAAAATGGTCCACATACATTAGAGTGGACTCACTCCAAGATTACTCCAACTATGTTATCTCGGCCTTGGAAGGTGGATTTTACATATTTCCCCAATGGGCATCCCTTGCAGATATCATGTTAGTCAAGGGTGCATTTCAGGAGACCGGTGGTAATTTGTTGCATGATTTTTAAGGCCCCATGGTGTAAGTCTCCCATGTGTCTGTGCCAGAGTTCTCCAACATCCCAACTCTGCACTTCTCCTACCTTGCTACTTAGTGCAATGCAAGCTTCCACCTCAAGTTTGTATATGTTCTTCACACAAACTCCAATTTGTTTCACTTGCCCAGTAGCCATGATCCTCCAATACAACTATAGAGATCAACTTCTTCTTCATCCAAGTACATACATGACATCTTTCATAGAAAGACCTCCTTTATATATATAGAAGTCTAAGAGGTCATAATATAATCAGAGCCGACATGACAATAATAATGTAAGGGCACAATAATAACAATAATGGGCTTCTATGGAGCACAATAGTAACAATATGGGGACTACATGGGTACAACAATATAATAAGGGGGTTGTACTAATAACAATAAGGGGTTATACTAGTAGTATAGGGGCCTAACGTGCCCCTCTCCTTCAAAAAGTGTTGTCCTCAACGCTTGAGTATTTCTGGATGCTTCTGTATAAAATTCTTGTCCTCCCATGTGGAATATTCAGTGGGTAAGTTCTTCCACTTGATGAGATACTCTGAAATTGATCGATTTCGTAGCTGTCAGGTTCTTATTACTGTGACTGCTCCAGGTTCCAATATGATTTTTCCTTCCTCTTCAAGTTCTGGCAATATTGTTTGAATTGGGATCTTCTGCAACTTTTGAACGAGTGGCCATACTTCTTCATCCTTCTTCCATTCATCCCTTGCTTCGTTTATCCAATCTGGTTGGATAATATAAATAACAGAAAACAATGCTTCAAAATCCTCATCCTTTCTTGAGAGTTCATTTGCAACAAAATTTTGCTTCCCTTTTCTATAGATGATGTCAAAGTCATAACCCAACATATTTGTGACCCATTTTTCTATTCTTATAAAGATAATAATTGTTGTAAAAAGTATTTAAGACTATCATGATCCAATTTTACCTTGAAGTGTCTTCCCATTTGATAAGGTCTCCATTTCTTAAGTGCATGTAGTATTGCCAACATTTCCTTCTCATAAATAGCTTGCTTGAGATGTAGCAGTAAAAATATCCAATCACCTACATCAAAACATTTTTCACTACGATGTTGATCTACCCGTTGTTTCATTCGATTTTGCACCAAAGTGGCGTTATCCTTTAAAAGTTGGAGAACTTGTTGTTAATGGTCAATGTGATCTTTCATTGCTTGAACCCTTTTCTTCTTGATATGTCCTTCTATCTTGAGAGTTTGAGGAGTGGTAATTTCTTCCAATGTTTTAGAAGATATGGTCGGATTCCTTTCTTGTTGCTGGATGTGATCTTTCATTTATTGAACATTTTTCTTCTTGATATGTCCTTCTATCTTGATAGTTTAAGGAATGGTAATTCCGGCCAATGCACTACATGATATGTTTGGATTCATTTCTTCTTTCTCGATGTGATCTTTCACTTCTTGAACCTTTTTCTTCTTGATATGTCCTTCTATCTTGAGAGTTTTAGGAATGGTAATTCTTGCCAATGCTTTACAAGTTATGCTCGGATTCATTTCTTCTTTCTCTGGGGTTGGGTTCTCGCTATATCCTCTTCTTTTGATGTTTCTTTATCCTTTTCTTCCTCCTCTTCATACTCTATGTAAAATAGTTTCTTCTTAGCACACTTATGACCTTTAGTGCATTTGCTATCACAATTGTAACAAAGCCCTTTTTCTATTTTTTTCTTCCAATTGTTGTGGTGTAACCCTTGTAGGTTGTGGAAGGCAAGGATAAGAAACATTTCCATAATTACAGTCGTGAGTGGTGGGATTCCTTGTTTCCATAATTTCACTTTCAATTTTTCTTACCCACCTAAATGCCTTCTCCAATGAATCAGGTTCCCAAAGATGAACCTCATGTTAATTGTTATCCTTTAAAATACCTATGAAGACATCAATCCCTTGCTTCTCTGGAATATCATTTACCCTTATATTCAATTTTTGAAAGCCTCAATGTGCTCTACCATTGAACACTTTTGTTTGAGATTTATCAATTCGCTAAAGAAGGTGTTTCTCTTTGTATCCTCATAATGTGCTATCATTTCCTCCATGAAAATTGACCACGTAACAAGTTGTTTACGAGAACAAATCCATTTATACCATAAAAATTGATCCGGTTCTAAATATGAAGATGCAATACATACCTTTTGTAACAGTGGTACACCATGTAAATCAAAATACTTCTCCATCTGTTGTATCCAATTTATCGGATCCTTGCCATCAAACTTCCTCATATCACCTTCTCTTGATTTTAGGAGCTCGATATTGAAATGACTATAACTTTATAATTTCTGCTCTTCTAGTTCTGGAATTGCGACCTGCAGTATCCCTCTGTGTCCTCTTTCCAATGCCACCTGTCTGATCAAATTTGGATTCTCCAAGAAAGAGTTATGCACAATCTCCCAAGATGGCCTGATTATATACCTTTTCAGAAGAGCGAACTTGTATGAAGTGTCACATGTCATTGTTTTAACCTTAGGATCTAAAAAATATACACAAGAAACTACAATCCATCCTCTTTCTGTAACTTCTTACAAAATTTCAATCTGATGCTCAAAACAAAAGTTATGACGATTTTCCCCAGGTCACCTGTATGGAATGTGAGTCTGCAAAAAGGCCAACTTCCTCAGATCGTATCTCTGCAAATATAGTGAAAAAACCTCTGTAATTCAGACCTGAGGTTCAGAATGATTTCATCCCAAATGGGTTGTGTTTTTAGCATCTGAAACGTCGCAGAAAAAAAATTATAGCGCAAATTCCACGATGACCAGTTTGGAGCAGCGAAACCCTAGAATCCACAGCTCTGATACCAAATGTTATGAAACCAGCTCACAAAAAGATAGAAAAGATAGATCAACGCCTTAGAAATAAGCCTCTTCGAGGGGGCAACCTCCTTTACATTACACAAATGAACAATTCTTAGATGATACAAATGACAAGACCTCCTTTCTATATATAGGAGTCTAAGGGTTCATAATATAATCAGAGCCGACATAGCAATAATAATGTAAGGGCACAATAATAACAATAGTGGGCTTCTATGGGGCACAATAGTAACAATATGGGGACTACATGGGTACAAAAATATAATAAGGGGGTTGTACTAATAACAATAAGGGGTTACACTAGTAGTATAGGGGCCTAACAATGTTCTTCACACAAACTCCAATTTGTTTCACTTGCCCAGTAGCCACGATCCTCCAATACAACTATAGAGATCAACTTCTTCTTCATCCAAGTACATACATGACATATTTCAAATGAGGATGGGAGCCTGACTCCCTCTTAAAGGTTATAGTACCAATTCCTTTGGAATTGTACCACCCATCATCCCCAATTTTTATGTGCATCTGGAGATCCTTCTCCTCTAGGTTACTAATGAATTCTTTACATCATGTCATATGGAACGAGTCCCCTGAATATATATACCACACACTCCTCATTATAGTGTTTTCCATACATGCAATCAGGGTGAAGTGTAATTCGAATTTTGAGGCAAGTGCTTCACCTCCTGCTCCTCTTGAAGGCTTCTTGTTATACTTCTTGTGCGAACACTTTGTTGCATAGTGCTCGAATTCATGGCAACGAAAACATTTTATCTTGCTCAAGTCCTTATTCTTGCCATTGTTCTGGCTAGTCTATGGTTTGCTTTGGGCCTTCATTCCCTTTCCCTTATTTCCCTTTCTAACCAAGGCAAAATTATCTTCCTCCTCATATTTGGATGTTACTCCATCTCTAGTGTTCCGTTGAATTTCTTCCTGCACTAAATCAGATCGAAGTCTCTCCCAATTTGGTAATTTGTCCCTTCCATTTATAAAGTCCCAATAGTTGTGCCAGGATTTTAGAATGCCTAGGAGGGCTAAGATCATTAGTTCTGGAGAGGGAATATTTTCTCCAACTCCTCCAAGCTCATCTCGACACTGAGTGAACTCAGAGAGTAATGTGGAATGGTTTCTCCTTTCTGCAATCAGATATTTCTGAGCTTTCCCCTCAATGCTAATCCTATTGGTGTGTTAAGATTCAAAGTAACTTTTCCTTCCCCTAATATTATTTTTTAACTTGAGGAGGTGGAGGATGTTGACGATGGCATATTATGTTCTTCTAAGAAATGTTAATAGTCCTTTTAATTAGATGTTCTAGGTAAAATAATTTGTTCATATGTTGTTAGATACGATCCAAGAGGAAGGTTTGTAAAGTATAAATAATTGTGGTTGTATTAATATATTATTTTTCATCCATATTTTAGAGTATAATATTTGGAGGAATCAACTTTATGTCTCATTTTTAATACTTCTACCACCTTGAAAAATTCTACAGAAAATCTTTAGGAACCAACTTAAGGCCTTAAATGACCACATATTTTGGTCTCAACCTTATTCTGGACCTCAATTCCATAATTCACATACATGTTGATATTGAAAAATTTCCCAATAATAGTTTGTGACTCTCAATGGTATGAGGTCCCAAGTAGACCTCACAAAATTTGGTATGAGAGGACCATTCAAATTTTGGCTCAGCTCCCATGCTTAGTTGTGTGTAAGTACTATGATATGTGTGTGATCATTACAATGATGGGTGCACCTATGGGGCTAGTAGCTATATTGAATGCAAGAATGCAATAATTCTAACCTATTTAAAGGGGGAAATTGATGAGAAAATTTGAGGTGATGAGTAGAAAATTACATATATCTACATTTAAGGATTGTTTATTATAAACCTGGAAGGCATTGCACACTTAGCTTATCAAAACAAGACATAGAATAGTCATTGACCAAACTAATAAGTACCCAATGTAGAAGGCAACCAAATTGAAACCAAGTATAAGGGGTGACACTTCTCAAGGATCAAATGTTCAATTCCTATTCTCCAACAAGTCCTTATTAAGTACCTTTTGAATATGAAATCCATTACAGGCGACTGTCAAATTCCTTAGCTAGTAATTGAGGAGAATGTTAAGAGTATTTAGCCTATCCATTGGTTCTTGTAGTTTATTCTTTACCTCTTTAAACGTGACAATTTCCTACTAAAGTATAAAGGATAGCTCATATGTCTTATGTTTCTTATTATGTTGTTATCACTGCTCTACCTATTCTCTCATTTGGACATTTTCAGTAACAAGTTGATGAACTAGTTGTTGCATGGATTCCATTTGGTCTTCACTTTTGCTTAGGCAAGCTAGTTGTAGTTTATCCATAACTAAACTTATGCAATTAGTCAAGACAACTTCCTTTTATTTCTTTTTTCATAACATGATAATATCCTTCCTAATTCTCTTCCACCACATAGAAGTTTATCTAGAGACAACATGAAATAGTTAAAATACCTAAATATCCAATCCATCTTTTGGATCATATCCTAGTTGAGTCGGTTTAAGTTATTGTGTTGAGGTAAAATGGCCCTTCATTTTCATTGATTTATAATTGTGTATTTTCTTATGTGTTCTTATGCTATCTTTCTAAATATACATATCTAAAAAAAATCAATTTATAAGTTTAAAAACATAACAAATATGTATCATCATACAATAAAAAAAACACAGGAAGTATACTTTTTACTCAATTTGCATAGGATACAATGTATTGCCTCTGGGTAACAAATATCATATTGGGGAAAATATCCTTTGGATGTAGCACTTTATATGGGGAAGAAACACTCTCCTTTGAAGGGTATTTGTCATTGCATCAATTCAAATACATAAATTTTCAATATACTTAAAATAAAACATGATCTCTCAAAAATGTTTCTTATATCCATAAGACATAGATTAAGTTCAAGTAGCAAATGAAGACATAAATGAAGGAAAATGGGTAGTAATTAGAAATGGAAAAATATTATTAGGGACAGATACCATAATGATACTAATAATTTGGAATTTAGGACATTATCAACCCATTTTTACAACTATCATGGATTTAAGTGGCATACAATTTGTTTGCTAAGCTTTCTCTTTATGGAGGAAACATTTTATGTTTTGTGAAAACGTGAAGTACATATTATGACCTAGTGATATAGGCTTATATGTCATTGGGAAATGTAGATCTAACCTGGAATGTCAACCTTTTTAAAATATAAGAGAACATGTTTCCTCTTGTTGATATAAAAACCAAAATGTAAAAATTGGGCTACATAGGCTAATAACAGACTAAGAATTACAAACAAATATTATGAAGGAATAAGATAAAAAGAGTTTGGTAAGGGAAATTTTTGTTTTTTAGATATAGTCCAAGATTATTATTTGAGTGGAGAGTCCTCAAATGGCTTTCGTGAGGATAAGATTTGAAAATATGATGATACATTTACATGATTATCTAGTTTATCTGTAATTTTATTTCTAATTCTTCTTATGTGGGTTGGGATGATCATCAAAATGGAAGAAAGGAGAAATGCTACTCATATGAGTAGGATTTCATGTATCAAAATACAAGACATTCTTCTAATTTAGGTGCATTCTAGGATTCATTTGATTATGTTTATAACAAATTGAGAATCTCCCACCCCATAAATTTTGTCTAGCCTTGAGTCTAGGGAATCATTAGTACATCTTGCAAGGCTTTCAATTTTACTACAGTATCCCACCATGCATGGGTTACCTTTTCAAGTGCCGTAAAAAAATGAGCTTTAGAAAATTAAGGGGAGGAGGGATATAAGAGGAGGGAATGGAAATTCTTGTAGAGAAGAGAAGGGGGCAATATTAATTCCTAGAATAGATAACTAACTATGACGTAGTAAGACCTCCTCACATAAGGAGTGCTAGTCTTTGTGTATGAGTTTTGCATGGAAATTGATTCATTTACATTGTTTTGAGCTATGATCCAATGAAAGTTATGGATGAGGGAGAGATTCTTGAATATGCAATAATTCCTCTCTTTCAAAAGATCCACAAGAGGACACTTAGAAGGGTATTGCAAATGAGGCTCTAGTTACGATAGTTAAAAGGACGATCCCTCCAATTGTTAACAATTTAAGAGAGACTAGATAGATCATGATTTTATCTCTTCATGCTAGCTTGTAGATTTCTCAATATATGATTGCAACAGGGAGAAATCTTGCATAAGTGCTCCACATTTTAGCTTCATGAAGGCACAAAGAATAGCAAGAGATGTTCCTATGATTTCATTTTTGAATGTTATTCCAAGTTAAGGTTTTCCATTTAACTAGGGGCCATAGGAAGATGGAAATTTTCAGCCATAGATTTCTTTTATAGATGCTACTCAAAATGGAATATTTTAGAAATTATTTGAATCATAGTTTTGATATATAGGCCTCACAAATGGTAGGGAATCCACTTCACTCGTAACCCCATTATAGTTATCTACTAAGTTGGACATCAGGATGATTCTTTACTATATCTTCCACTAAAAGTTCGACCAAGCCTCTTGAACTGTGACTTTATTCCATCCTTCACAACCATGCATGCAAATGCAACAACTATAGCTCGAACTTCCATCATTGGATGTTAAAGAAAATGTTTTCATTGAATTGTTCCAACAATTCTAAGGTCAATGTTTGGAAAATTTATAATTGTAAACGCAGTTGCACCTCTATCATCTGTACTTTGTGTAATAAAAAAATAGCTCCCTTCTTTACATCTGTCATTGTAAATTCCATTCCATTCTTCCTGAATGTAGTCACATTGAATTAAGTAGTCCGTGTGAATCCTTTGTTTGGGCTCAAATTATATCAGTGTACAGTGAATAAGATGGTTGTATTATTTGAAGAGGCCTTCACGACATTGGGAAAAAAATAATCAAAACCATAGCACCAAAAATTTCACAAGTTTGGTCTCGTAGAACATGACCTTAGACCTTTAGAGACAATGAAATGTAGTTATAACATGTGAAAAAGTTGATCAATTCAATTCTAGTACCTGTAATTCAATTCCAGCACTTGAAAATTTTCAGATAACAATTGCTATAACATATTTTTAGATAACACTTGTTGCATAATATGATTGGTTCAATGCAAAAAATACACAAACAAACAAGATTGAAATTAGTGAGTTCCATGATGCTGCTTTCCTTCCCATGACCTTCAAGCCCACCTGACTAAATTTATGACCCAACCAACTAGTAAAAACCTTTCCAACGTCCTAGCCCTATGGAACCTCCACAAATTCTCTAACCCTTTTTGCCCAAGCCCTAATTGCCACCCATAATGTTTTCAAACCGTGTGCTCAAGTCATCAAGTACCTATCACCTCTCTTAGCCTCCTTAGAGAGCCCTTAGTATCCAAACTCTTTCAACTTTATTCCTCTCCTCTCTCCCAAAAACTTCAACAAACCCAAATATGACAAAATGACCAAAGTTCCTTCTCGCCATCCTCTCCTCCCAAGACTTATTCCCTCTCCTTCCCCAAAATATTTATTCCTCATTAATGGTTCACCTACACATTCTTTAAGTCTCGTAACTGTTGTGGGGAAAAGTATCCGATGCGGATGACACTAACCCTTCTAAAGGTGACAGTCTTTAGCAACAACTGAATGATAAAGTTTTCATGTTCCACTTTATGAAAGTACAGAGAGAATAGTAAGAAGGTCAACCAACCTGGTGTCTTGCGCTTAGTCGATCCTTGTCCTTCTCTCTTTGTATCCTGCTCCCAGCTCTTTGCTCTCCTAGCCGATCCAGCTACATACAGATCCTGCACAAAACAAGAGAGCGAACTACAAGATACATGTACTCATAACTGAAGCATGGATTAGGGTGCATCAAATATACATGTAAACACAAAGCATCTATGTAAAACAAGTATATAGGAGAACATGCAAACTTTATTGATAGAAAGTAACAGGGTTCCAGAGGAAGTTACAACCAATGATGTTGGATCCAATCCAGCAGCACTTCCTCGGCAGCAAGAACTCTCCTCTTCACCTCTAGTAAAACAATCACCCAATAATCCTAGCGGTATACCAACAGCACCTCCTTGCTTATACAAAATTCCAGCCTCCCTAGACCTCATAGAAGAGCTCTATATATAGGAGGGAAGAGGAAAGGATGAGTCAGCTGGAGGCTGGCATATAGCTGACTAGTGTCCTCTCCATCTTCAGTTAATCTTCAGTTCGTGTGTCCACTTGGAGGTCCTTGCTTACACATGGTGATCAAGTACCTCTTACTCATCACAGGGCGAATCTCATGAACCAAGTGTCATTTTGGAAGCTTCCTGGGCAATTGACACCTTGCAGGATGACTGTGCCACTTGGCCAATCTCGCCCAGCGCAGGTAGCCTTCATTGTTTTTGACTTCCAGCGCAGGTACAGAGTGGGACAGTTGCAATACAGCGCAGATGCTCAGTTAAGCAGCTGACATGATCCAAAATAAGCCTGTTTTTGAAGTGTTTTCAGGTGGAGAACTGATTGGAAGTGCTGTTGTTTGATGACCTTGTTCTTTTAGGGGTAAGAACAACATATTTAGGGACTGAGGATCCCTGTAATTATTGACATTCCATGCTCCTTGACGCGAGGCACAAAAATGTCTATAACAGTTGCCCCCTAAAGTATGAGGCCGTTTATCGGGTGAAATGCTTTAGCTAGAGGATCCGAAGTTCGTTCCAGTGCTGAGGAGAGTGCCCTGTAATACAATACAATACAATACATTATTTTTCATTCATCATTATTCTCATGATCTAGCTGAGGCGGGCATTCCCATGCTCAGCTTTCTATAAATACATTTTGGTACATATGACAGACGATCGTCTGAAGATAGACTGATAATTTTCTGCTGAAACTATCATCCTTTGAATAGGATGATCATCTGCTGCAATGATGTACATGGCAAATGTTTTTATATTTCCTGAATATATATCGCAGCCCGGATGGATGAAACTAGATCCGGGGTCTTCAAACTCGTTCGATCTTCACTCTAAGTACAAGTCGATCCATGTGAGAATTGCGCTGAAGTCGAACATGGAAAGACATCGCTTGATTACCGGTCAATAATGAAAACCGTTAACAAGCGCGAGAGGGATCACCAATAATGACGATGACCCTCAAGGTACTGCAGTACAATTCACGTGGCGTGAAAAAGGACTTGGCGTCGAACGCCACGCAAAATCTTCTGGTCGAAGGTCATTGATGTATACCTGTCGCCGGAAGTGAGAAACTTGCCATTGAGGCATGCAAGCTTCAAAGTACTGATGGGGGTGTTCCTAGATCAACTTCTTGGATAATGAGCTGAAGTCGACAAGAAGCGATCCGTCAAAGGAGGGCCTTAATGAATCCCACATCAATGACACGGAACGGAGCTAATGACTTTAGTGGAGGTGAAAACAAACTGTGAAATATGATTCAGGGTGGCGATCATGAATGGATGAAGGATAATGTATGGTAGTGGATGGGACACGGTTGACACTTCCAGAATGACCCCTCTTGAACATATAACGACACTGATGCGATGGATCGGCAGCATTACCCCAAATGTGGATGGTGTGGCGAGGACCATGGTGATGAGACCGGTGAATGAAACAACCCAACCCGATAAGGTACGGAGGAAAAGTGTCATGTCCAAGAGTGACTTGCTACCTTTAAACTTTGATGTTCTCCCAATTTTTCCCCAGTCATTTCTGACCAGTACCTCTTTATTTTTGTCAAGCTTGAGGAGGATAACATATGCTTGTTCTATAACCTGCCCTTCGGGCAAGCCCATCGCTATGATTTAACGAGCCTAGCGATAGGGAAACTCGTTCTCGTCTAAAGACAAGTTTGTCGCTATTTAATCATTTTAACGAGTCTAACGACAAAGAAAACTCGGTCCTTTTCATTTTTAGAGAGTCTAAAAAGGTACATAAAGTTAACTCCGTAATGCCTTTTTCGTCATCTAATCCCTTAAGTCCGAAAAAGTATAAAACAATACAGAAGGGATGGCTATTCGGTACTTTTACGAGCCGAACAAGACAAGCGCTCGATCTTTTTGTGCAATAATCCCTCAGGTCCAAAAAGATTAAAATCTAGAGGAGGGATAGCTTTCGGTCGTTTAACGAGCTAGAAGGCCAAAAAACTCGGCAAACTTTTCATATTTTACGAGTCAGTGAAAAGAGCTCAAAGAAGACTCGTCTTTTGAGGAACGAGTGATAAACAGGGATAGCAACTGATTCCAGGTACAAATTGGAATTTTCCAATCACGGTAGTGTCACAAGGATGGCTAGGTGAAATCACTCTTCGCAGCTGTTCCTCAAAATAGGTAAACACACATATGGGGGTGAACGATCGGCCAAATGAAATGGAGGTGATGGATGAAAACACGACCAAGGCTTTTAAGGCTTATAAATTTGCGATCGCAATGGCTATTTACCGAGATAGGTTCATTTTTTAATGAGCTTGAACTTTGGCGGAAAAACTCTGCTCGCACTTTTCTATTTTTTAACGAGCATAAATTCCGTGGTAAAACTGCTCGATTCATGGTCAAATTTAATTTTTTACTTTTACCAGCTTTTCTCTTTTCAAATGTAGTACTTCATCTTCAATTGCTGCAACAAATTTTGTTAGAAATGGACAATATTTGCATGAAAACGAGATTATAACCCTAATATTTAACTTTAAACTGTGTAAAAAGTCATAAAAAGGTGTTTTTACCTCTCATTTACCATTTCATTTGCATTTTGCTTGTTGGAGCTCTGGAGGTGCCTCTTCTTCCTTGATTTTCACCAGCTGATTCCGGGAGATTCTGTGGACGATTTTCGGCGCCGTTTGGACCAGGTAGGAGCTAAACCTTAGCCCTTTACTTTCATGGTTTCCTTTTTCAGTTTCATGCACCTTTTTTCAGGGTTTCTGGGCCCCAGGGGTTTCATTAGAGCGCCCTGGCATCAGCGCAGGTTTCCCTTTCGAAACTTGCGCTGTATTTCAGGTGGTCTTAAAGCAGACTGCCTCTCAGCGCAAGGGGAAGCTTCTCTGCCTGCGTTGGGCCTAGAAAGACTGATCCTGCATGTGTTTTTTGATGATTTTTTCGCCAGTTTTTCATCAAAATTAGGAACTTACTCCTTCTCTTGTTTGCTTGCAGGGAACTTTGAACAAAATGTCCCTTACATGGCGAGAACGAGAACATGAAGCAGAGGACATGGTTGCACTCCATGACCCGGTTACGGTGAGCGCGCTTCGGAACTGTGGCCTACTGAAGTTCTTCCGTATCTCTAGCATGAGAGCACAGATTTCTTTACTGCAGTATATGCTTGATGCTTGGGATCCTGTTAACCAAGTATTCCAGATTAGGGGGAAGTCCTTCCCTTTGACCATAGAGGACATGTACTTCTTGACTGGGCTGTCAAGGCGGGGTGCTCCCATTTCTTTGTCAGGTACGTCTCGAGGGACTACTTCCACCAGAGACTATATCCGTCAGTATTGCCGGGAAGGTTCACAGCCGAGCAAAGACGGCAAGATCAATATCCGTGACATTACTGATAGGTCTCTCAGGTCCATTCTGTTTACTATTGGCAGGATGGCCGGTAGCGCAGCTTTGCATGTTGCCAACAGATCTTATATGCAGCACGCCTTGGAGTGTCTCCAACCGAAAGTGTTTAACTGGTGTGATGCAGTACTTATTCAGATGAAAAGTCAATTGACCAAGGTAAAGGACGGGGGGCTGAAGAACTTTGGATTTGGTTCTATTCTCACTGCCTTTGTCTTGGAGAAAATCCCATTGATGCAACCTCAGTACATCTTGCTTGATGTGCCTTCTCCGACCGAGCCACGCATGCAGAGGTGGGTTGACCATATGTCCCGGCATGCTGGTCAACCTCATATTACATTCACTGAGTCCTTCTTTAGGTGGTTCGAGCGTCAGGAGATGGCATTTTCTGAGTATCCATATGTGGGTATGGACTACCGAGGTGATCCGGACTTGGTGCTTCCGGACGGCGAGCAATGGGGTGCTATTGGTAAAATCTCTGACCATATCACTGTTTATTGTTTTCATTCATGATGTTTACTGTTCAAAACTGATCGAACTCTTGGGTGCATGCAGATGTTGGTCCTGTTCGTCCAGTAGCTCGTCCACGATCGCCAGTTGCTGCCCCAGCAGCAGAGCCTGCTAGGAGAGTTGTTATTCGCGACCTTGGTGATACTGAGATACTTGCAGCTGTGCAGGAGCAGGTTGAGAGCCTTACTCGTGGTCTTCCGGATGTACAGATTGACGAGTTACCTTTACAGTTGTAGCGGCACACCATCGGCGTGCCTAGACGATGGGCTCGTCTCTTGCGCATGATCGCACAGACCGTGACGTACTTTCATGAGCACCACTAGGCTAGGGTGCCCCCTAGCATCTTTTTGAGTTCTAGGTCATATGACCAATTTTGTTTTGATTACAGCACATTATGTACAAACTATAAACAACTTTATATATTTTGATTTTCGGAGTTTATTTCAGTTTATTTGTGATCCACTTACATAGCACCGATGCATCTCTTTTTATATATGTTGTAAATGTCTATCTAATACATAGTTTGCCAATGAATCTGTTAATGTGTTCAAGTTTCTGGAAATATGCTGGTATTGAATTGAATCAAACTCTCTTTCCAAAATTTTAACTCTTAGAAACATACGATAAATAGCTGGATTGCGGACTGAATATATACCAGTGAGTTGTAGTATCACAAGTTGTGAGTCTAGCCTAACAATTAGTCGGCGTATACCATGAGCGATGGTATCAGAGAGGAGTTCGATCAACGCACTATACTCAGCGATATTGTTTGTTGACCGTCCAATACACACACCTCTGAAACTCACTAACTCGCCGCTTGGATCAAAAATGGCCCAGGCAGCGGAGGACAAATTCCGCGTACTACGACTCGCTCCGTCGGCATATCCCACATATGTATCAGAATAATTTGACATCTGCAACAAACGAGAAGGGTGGATTACTACCGAAACAAACATTTTAGCAAAAACAAAATACAACAAAAGCACTCAGGTTACTATTTAGGCATAGTAACGCTTGAGGTACAACCCGTTACGGGGTTGCGCCAGTGGTATTCCGTCATAATCCATTAACTCGTAGGCTCCTTTTGCTAACACCCTTTTAACAATATAGGGACCCATCCATAAGGACTGAAATTTTCCTGCTCCTAATTTATCGGATTCTTGGTCGTAAAGCAAAACCAAGTCACCTTCAGAGAAGTTGCGCGGTTTGACATTCTTGTCAAACTGTGCTTTGACTCGTTTCTTATGAGCCTCGTTTGCCAAAGCGGCATCACGACGGTTTTCATCCAACTGGATCAATTCCAGGAAACGAGCCTCTTCTTCTGAGGTTCCGGGGAGGAGGTCAATTGCGAGTTTAAGAGACGAAATTTCGCACTGGATCGGTAAGACTGCCTCCAGGCCATACACCAATTGGAATGGTGTGAACCCAGTGGCGTTCTTTACCGAGGTTCGGTAAGCCCATAATGCTGAGTACAGGATTAGATGCCATCTTCTCTTGTGAACCCCGATCATCCTTTGCAACATACGCTTCAGGACCTTGTTGATTGCCTCAACTTGTCCGTTGGCTTGTGGATAATACGGGGTAGAGCTGTCGTGTGATAGCCCTAGTTTGGCAGCTAATTCAACCATCATGTGATTGCGAAAATGCGATCCATGATCTGTCACTATAGCTTGCGGAACGCCGAACCTGGCGACTACATGATTGAAAAAGAAAAGGGCAGCTGTTTCACCAGTGTTATCCAATGTAGGCATCGCCTCGGCCCATTTGGTAAAATAGTCAACAGCGACTATAATATACCCATGCCCCCCGGTCGAGGTGGGGTTACAATGCATGAAATCGATGCCCCACTTGGCGAAGGGCCCAACAGCAACTATCGGCTGTAAGGGTGCGGGTGGTCTTCTGGTTTTGCTATCAAAGATCTGACATGCATGGCAACTTCTGACAGCTATTATGCAATCTTTAAACATAGTTGGCCAGAAATATCCTGCTCGTAAGATTCTTTGTGCTGTTGCATATCCAGATTGATGTCCCCCGCACGCGCCTGAGTGACAATCATTCAGGGCTTTTTCGGCCTCCTCATGGGTAAGGCACCTCCTCAGAACCGTATCGACGCCCCGACGGTAAAGTGTATCACCGACGATCATGTAGTCTTTTGATTGGTATCGTATACGTTTCCGTTCTGAGTGTGAGGTATTAGGCCTAAATTTTTGGGTTTGGAGATAAATAATGATGTCTCCATACCACTCATTGCTTACTGATATCAGAAACAAATTTTCATCCACGATTGACTCTTCTGATGTTTCATCGTTGGACGACGATGGGAGATCGCATAATAATTCCGCGAAAACTAGAGCTTTCTTCGATTTGGATTTTACAAAATCTAAATCGAACTCTTGAAGGATGGCTATCCATTTTGAATATTTGCCCCCAAGCAACTGTCGCGACAGTATATATGTCATGGGATTGCAATCTGACAAAACGGTAGTTTTCCTAAAGAGGACATAATGTCGAAACCTTTGAATCGCTTGAACAGCAGCAAGCGCTAGTTTTTCAACATAGGAATATTTACTTTCTGTATCATTTAAGTTTTTACTTAAATAATATATAGGATGTTCAATTCCATCGACTTCTTGCACCAAGACCATCGCAATGGTCGTATCTGCTGCAGCTAGATACAGGTTAAAATCTCTTTGATAGTCCGGGGCGTACATTAATGATGCTCTTACTAGAAATCTTTCAGAGCGTCAAAGGAAGCTTGCGCAACCTGGTCCCAGACAAAAGGTACATCCTTTTTCAAAAGATGAGTGTAACCTTTGGCAAGTTCTGCGTAATTTGGAATGAACCTCCTCAGAAAGTTTGCTTTCCCTTGGAGTTTCTGAATCTGAAGTAAATTTGAAGGTGGAGGCAAATTAATGATTGCCTGAACCTTACAGGGGTCGAGACGAATCCCATCCTTAGAGACAACAAAGCCAAGTAAACGACCAGAACCAACGCAAAACACACACTTGTGCGGATTGAGTCTTATCTTATAATGTCGGCAACGCAGAAATATTGCTCTCAAATGCCGCGGATGATCAGTCCGTTTTCGCGAATGAGCCGGAAGATCGTCGAGATAAGGTTGAACAATGTTCTTGATGTCATGAAAGGCATAATTCATTGCCCTCTGAAACGTCGCCCCTGCATTCTTTAAACCAAAGGGTAATTTTCGATAAGCGAATGTGCCCCACGGACAGATGAATGCAGTCTTAGACTGGTCCTGTGGGCGGATATTTATTTGATTATACCCGGAAAATCCATCCATAAAGGAAAAGATTTCACATCCGGCGCATTCATCAATTATCTGGTCGATGAAGGGTGTAGGGTAGTTGTCCTTTGGACAAGCTTTGTTTACATCCCTATAGTCGACGCACACTCTTATCGTCCCTTGTTTTTTCATAACAGGGACAATATTCGATACCCAATCGGTTAGAGGAACCGGGTAGATGAATCCAGCATGGAGGAGTTTTTCAACTTCCGCCTTAATGGCAGCGGATTTCTTCGGATGTACCTGCCGAAGCCGTTGTCTTACTGGTTTGACATCAGGATACATTTTAATTTCATGTTCAACTATGCTCGAGTCAATGCCTGGCATTTCATCATATGACCATGCAAAGACATCTCTAAATTCGCGAAAGAGAGCACTATATACTTCCAGTTCTGAAGGGGAACAACTTTTGCCGACATGAATATTCTCAACAACATCAGATTTTGTCGAGATGTTTATGGCTACGGTCTCTTCAATATTGGATAGGTTTCTCTCTGAATCCACCGTATTTACAGTATTTGTTAGGAATTCAAACACTGAAGGGTGGTATAGGTCGTGATGAGTTTCTTCTTCACACTCTGGAAGAAGGGAACGATGGTGGTGATCATTCCATGGTGCCCCCTCAATCATCATTGATTGTAAGATTCCTTCGTCAGTCCCATGAACTTTTGACCATGGATCTAATGGGGTACCATATTCTTCGGACCTATCTACCCAAACGCTTGACGAGCGTTCATTTGGGCTTGCCTCCCATGCCTGAAACATTGATTGCTACAATATTTCAATAGGGCTAGGTGGCAATACCACTTGATGATCCATGACGACTTTGTCCTCTGCGACCTTTGACGAAGATACCATGTTGCATGTTGCTACAAACGGGATATTCCCTTCATGGAAAGGAGGTGGCAACGCGAAAGTCCCCATCATTGTGGGATCTTTTAGCAAGCCTACTCCTATATCTTTTATCGAATGGTCGCTCCCATGGATCAGGGGAATGCTTCCAGTAACTTGTGAACCATTAGGGAGGAAATTCTGTTGGTCGACGATCGTAATCCCTCCTTCAAACGGGAATGCGATCTTCCTAAAATATGTCGACACTACAGCTGCCATGGCATATATCCATGGTCTTCCCAGTAGGATGTTATAGTCAAGATTGCCATCAATGACTTCAACATCAATCTCTACTGTTTTTCCTCCTAGTTCAACCTTAAAGTTATTTAGGATACCGTACGGAGTGTACGACCTACCGTCAAATGCTTTTAATGTCGTCGAAGATCGCGACAAGGTTGGAGATCCAAGAGTTTTCCAGCAACTCATCGACATGATACATGTCGATGCACCCTCATCAATAATCGTTCTATGAACAGTTTTGTTGAGTGCTTTTACTTGAATAAGGAAAGCTAATTGTGCTGGTAACTGAGGATCATATCCTTTGTGATCAAAGGATATAAGATTGGAATCTTTAGGATCCACTCCACCAATTGCTGATAACAATGCCTGCCTTTGGGATGGGCAATTTTGTAGTACCTCAAGAGTCGACATAGCAGATGGCGATTGGGCCAAATCCTCCACTACATTATAGTGTTGCGCCGCTCTGGCGCGAGGGTTGAATGTCGACTTGTGGACTACTCCCTTAGGCGGCTTTATTGTTAATTCATGCGTGAGGGGGGGTACAGCTTCTGCCGAAGTTGTTGTCGAACTACTGGGTTGATCTTTCCCTTTGTCGTTCGACACCGGCGGATTCCCATAATCTTTATTCCTAGTCGATATCAAAGCATCACTTTGCTTAGAAACCGACAGCATAAGCACTTGAGACGGGGAAGCATTTCCACTATCAACCATATTCTGACCTGGGGCAGGAAACGGATCAGTCAACACAGCTGAAGTTTGGGAACTTTTTAGGAACCTCTTTAACTCAGCTTTGAACGGACAGTTCTTTGTTGAATGATTTTCATCACATATTTGACATGGAGGAAATTGTTTCTTTTGCCCAGGAGGGTTTGAAGAAGTTTTTTGAGGGGATGATCCACCTTGTTTCTTCTTCTTCCCTTTGTTTTGTTTCTTCTTGCTTCCTGGTTGATTGGAGTTTTTGTCTTTATCCGTAGATACAGCGTTTACCTCCGAAGCAAGAATCTCCTGATTTGCTTTTTGATTCGAAGTCTTACGGGCTTCCTTATTCGAATCCCTTGTAGACTTAGCGTTTGCAGTTCCAATCACGCCATCACCGGCATGAGAGTCACTGTTCGATCCGGGAGGAGGAGGGATTGAAAATTCCGGTCTGGGGGCATCAGGTATCTTATCATAGAGCGTGCCCGACTGAGTATATACTAAGTCCAAATATTGAGCACGAGCAATAACCTGCTCCTCTGTTACGACGCCTCCCTTGGCCACATCTTCTGTAATTGCCGGCAGAAGCGACTTTATAAACCACTCAGCTAATAGCTGATCTGGAACATAGGTCTTTACCATTCTGCGACGACGACGCCACTCATGTATATGATCAGATATATGTGTGGCCGTTGTCTGCTTGAAATTGGTCAAGATCTCTGTTCCAGTTTCGTACCTTATAGGTAACTGAAAGTGTGTTAAGAAAGTCGTGGCTAGGGAACTAAAATTGTCGAAAGAGGCTCTAGGTAATTCAATATACCATTTGGCCGCCGGACCAGTCAATGTCCTCTGGAAAAGGCGAAGCCTTATCGAATCATCATTCAAGGTATTCGACGAACACCACAGATGGAATGTCATCACATGATTCGACGGGTCTTCGCCCGGATTTCCATTGAATTTAGGAATGTCCGAAGGAAGTTTGTGAGGAATCGCTGGCCACCAATGGGCATAGGCGATTGGATCGTTCGTCAAACGATGTAAATCTGGTAATTCTAAGGTTGCCACGAATGGCAATTGTTGATTCAGGTTTGGCGAGGCGTACCCTGGATATGATGGAATCGCCTGAGCAGTAGGTCTTTGCAAACCAGCATAATGCAACTGATGTTGATATGACTGATATGGCTGGTGGGCTTGGCCACTGTAAAGTGGTTGGTTTAACCCGTTTTGAATATAGGGTTGCCCACTATTTGCAAAGATCTGTTGCTCAGATCCCTGGTACACCTGTTGAAACTGAGGTTGTTGGTATTGCACCATCCATGGTTGTGAAGCCATGTTTTGCCGTGCGACACTAACCGACGGACCAAGATGCGGGGTTATAGTCCCCATTTGTATCTGTGTCGTCCCGGCAATTGGCGATTGTGGTTGTGTTGCGGGGTCAATAGGCTGTTGCATTACAACTTGGGGTTGACATACAACAGGCATCGATTGAACTTGCGACACGGTTACAATTGCTGGCGTCGTCGGGATACTAGACATAGGTACAGATTGTTGCATAGAATATACAACTCTCGGCTGTTGGGGTAACATAGGCACCCAACCACTCGTCGTTACTTCAGTCAAACCTGAATGCGGTTGATAACTGCCGTATGGGTATCCCCCCGAAAGGGGAAGTGAAAGAGCATATTGCCCCCCATACGGTAACAATCCGGAGCTCAAGGGTATAGATGGCCTTTGAGGACTGGATGGTCCAAAATGATTCCCAAAGGGGTCAATTTGTCTAGTTTCAACATAAGAATTACCGGGTATTATACCGGAAGAACAAACTGGAACAGACCAAGTTGTCATAATAGTCCCTGGGTGGACTCCTTCTAGCTGATGAGAGCTAGTCGGGACGGCTGGTATGCCGGCAAACATCGTTGGAATGGCAGCAGGAGCTTCTGCTGTCGCTGTGTCGTTTGGCACAGTCCTAGATGTCGACGGTTGTTCAGACATTTTAAGTCTATCCAATAAACTTCCTAACGATTCTTCAGGAACTTCCAGTGGCGATAGACAAACTTCTGATGCAGAAGGAAAAAGAGTGGTACCTACTCCAAAATGAATTGGAGTATTTGCTTGCTGGTCCTCTACGATTTCCTCTATTGCAATCAGACCAGGAGGAAGAGGCAGACCGTCAGGTCCGTAAAAGATTTCTGGTGCCGAAGAAGGGGTTGCTTCGACAGCGACAGTTGTTTGAACAACAAGACTCTGTGGACCGGTTTCAGATGGAACTGGTTCAGTTATGCAAGTACTTGTTTTCAGACTAGGATCAGTACAACTGTCCTTCTGTTTCTGTTGAACTTCTTCAATAGAGGCAGGGATTCCAGAAATATTGGGAGTGACCAGAATCTCGGATGTTGTTGGAACTTCCGTTCTAACTTTAAAAGGAGATTTTGACCTGGTCAAGCGAGTTCGCTTCGTCCGTACTACTCTCGGTTCCGGAGACAAAGGTGGTTGACTCGCAAGTCTCCCTGAACGACGGGGTTTTAATTGACTTTCCTCCACGGTTGCGGATTACTTGATCAACTAAAATACAAAAAAGGGGATTATGTTTCCGTATTGAATGAATTTTATTAGACGCTTTTAGACACAACTTTGCTTTTTCATGTTTTAAGAGTCGAGAAAAAGCTAAAGATGACTCTAGTCGCCTTCGATGTATTAACGAGCCCGAAGTGACAAATGCTCGGTTGGACCTTTTCAATTATAGAGTTTGAAAAGAGCCAAAAGAAACTGCTCTGGAGATCTAGGCAGAGGGTGTGCCAAACCTTTCGCGAAACCACAGAATACGTTTTACGGTACGGGTGGTCGATCTTCGTGAATGCTGTGTTCACTGCATCGCGATCAGTAGGGCGGTCGACACGGCTTCCTAAGGATAAAGGATAATTGCCTATAGGGGTCTCCCAATATACGCGACGGTACGCGGGAGCTCAAATCCGTATTAGTGCTATCGTCCCTCAGGAGGAATCACCCACCTTCGTAGAGATCGACAGTCACTACGTTTAACGACGCCGGAACACGTCTCTACTTAGACCTCTATTGTGAGCGTTATGTTACAATGCGTTGTTAGATTCATTCAATATATTTTAAGTTGATCTTGTTTATCAGTTTGTCTTTCAGGATCACCACGAGATGTATTGGTACAAATTCCTAAATGCAGCTAAAATGATAAGCAAGCTTTCACAATCTTTTTAGCTTTGAAAATCCTAGCTACTGAAGGGAGAGAAAAACAATATCTTTCCACACAGAGCACAAAGCACAAACTAATGCACTTTCTCCTAGATCATACACCCAAACTTATCAAAAATGCAAATGCAAGATGCATGTATTTCTTTTCTTTTCCTTTAATGTTGATGCTAACAAAAGGAAAACTGTTGTATGACTTTCGAATTCAATTTGAAGTGTAAACAAACAAGTATTGTCTAAATGAAAAGACGCTTTACAGGTACTTGTTTTACACTAAAAATGTATGAATTCAAACCATAAAGCAAAAAACAAACCAACTCAAACAGCCATGAACAGTAATAACACTAACTCATAAGATCGCAAAGATACTTTTACAGCTCAGGATCTAAGAGGCCACAGCTACTAGGTTCGCTTTTCACAATGGGAAATTGTAACTGAAACAAGAAATACTGAAAGAACGTTTACAATTTCATCACACAACTGAGGCGGAATAAAGTCAAGGAGAAGTGGTTTACAGCAAGTACAATAACCAGCAAGCAATCAGCCAAAAACAAGTGCAAACAGGGCCAAGACACAAAAGGAAGACTGAGCAAGACAAGGGCTAACTGGACCAGCGCAGGTTCTAGTCTGCCAATCTCACTCTCAGCGCAGTTCCCGAAGGGAACACATGCGCTGTAATGCAGACTGCCTGTGGACAGCCTGCACTGACTTACGAGAGTTACGTCTGCTAAGAATTCCGGGTCATAAAAAGCTCAAAAATGCACTGTATTTGCTGAAATAAAAAGCTATAGGTCAAGTACAGGCTAAGGGATGATCAAGAGGATAAAGATCTATCACAAAGAGTAAAGATTCATCTGTAGATTAGCTCTTTAAATCTTGAATTTGCTCAGCAAAGGAGCAAGAGTAGCAGTCCCTCTACTTCGCTTTTGATATAGTCAAAAGCTTTTCGATTTGGTACTCTTTTCTTCAAGAAATGAATAGCAAAATACTACAAACAACAACAAGATACTAGGCTCCCCAGTGGAGTCGCCAGTTTGTTGTGGGGAAAAGTATCCGATGCGGATGACACTAACCCTTCTAAAGGTGACAGTCTTTAGCAACAACTGAATGATAAAGTTTTCATGTTCCACTTTATGAAAGTACAGAGAGAATAGTAAGAAGGTCAACCAACCTGGTGTCTTGCGCTTAGTCGATCCTTGTCCTTCTCTCTTTGTATCCTGCTCCCAGCTCTTTGCTCTCCTAGCCGATCCAGCTACATACAGATCCTGCACAAAACAAGAGAGCGAACTACAAGATACATGTACTCATAACTGAAGCATGGATTAGGGTGCATCAAATATACATGTAAACACAAAGCATCTATGTAAAACAAGTATATAGGAGAACATGCAAACTTTATTGATAGAAAGTAACAGGGTTCCAGAGGAAGTTACAACCAATGATGTTGGATCCAATCCAGCAGCACTTCCTCGGCAGCAAGAACTCTCCTCTTCACCTCTAGTAAAACAATCACCCAATAATCCTAGCGGTATACCAACAGCACCTCCTTGCTTATACAAAATTCCAGCCTCCCTAGACCTCATAGAAGAGCTCTATATATAGGAGGGAAGAGGAAAGGATGAGTCAGCTGGAGGCTGGCATATAGCTGACTAGTGTCCTCTCCATCTTCAGTTAATCTTCAGTTCGTGTGTCCACTTGGAGGTCCTTGCTTACACATGGTGATCAAGTACCTCTTACTCATCACAGGGCGAATCTCATGAACCAAGTGTCATTTTGGAAGCTTCCTGGGCAATTGACACCTTGCAGGATGACTGTGCCACTTGGCCAATCTCGCCCAGCGCAGGTAGCCTTCATTGTTTTTGACTTCCAGCGCAGGTACAGAGTGGGACAGTTGCAATACAGCGCAGATGCTCAGTTAAGCAGCTGACATGATCCAAAATAAGCCTGTTTTTGAAGTGTTTTCAGGTGGAGAACTGATTGGAAGTGCTGTTGTTTGATGACCTTGTTCTTTTAGGGGTAAGAACAACATATTTAGGGACTGAGGATCCCTGTAATTATTGACATTCCATGCTCCTTGACGCGAGGCACAAAAATGTCTATAACAGTAACTGACATTCTCTGGCCCCCACCAAATAATACGAATTAATACATGATAAATAATTAAATGATCTTAGTTATTTAATCAAATTCAAAGAGTCATGAGAGAGCTAAAATTAATTTAATATTAAATTATTCATAAGGTTATACTTAAAATCATAATCAATCTTAATAAATCTTAACGCTAATCATTAGCTTAATCATTAATTAATCATCAAGCATAATAGACCATAGAATACTAACGTATCCATGTGAGTTATGGGTATGTAGATAGCTTAGACATACCTTGTATGTATACTAATAATACCAATAAGAAATTATCAAGCAATCAATCTTTTAGTAGGTAGGATAATAACTAATCATAACATAAAATGGTTTGGGATTGGGCGTTACAAATGGCTCCATTATATTTTATCATATATATCTG
Organism: Pinus tabuliformis; assembly: GCA_031772625.1. NCBI lineage: Eukaryota > Viridiplantae > Streptophyta > Pinopsida > Pinales > Pinaceae > Pinus > Pinus tabuliformis. The sequence goes on along the minus strand of CM062812.1, from coordinate 249,776,323 downwards.
ATATATTATTAATATTTGTCTATGACTTAGTAAATGAAATATTGTTCATCTCATTTTTCAAAAGATGTGTTGGCTTAAGGGGGCTTGACCTAGGTTCATAGTGTACTACACATCAACAAAACCCTTAAACAAATCCCAGTGCCAGCAATAGAACCATTTGTTGGCTTAATGGGGCTTGACTGAGGTTCAGAGTGTAATGTGCACCAACAAAACCCTCAACCATTAGCCCTTTCGGCAACAACCTACAAGTAGATCGCAGTGTCACCCGAAGTGGTTATGGGAGGTTGCAAAACTAGGTTTCTACAGCTAGAGGGATACTACGTTGTGGCATCCATGTGTTTACTTATGTTTTATGCTTAACTATAACTTCACATATACAAAACACTTCGCGTTGATGCTTTACTTCACAGATTTGTACTTATTGCATAAACTTATCACAGAATGATATCACATGTATTCTTTCACATAATTCAGTAAAATTCATTCATAACAGTATGTATAAACACAAATAATGAACATACATACACATGATTTTTCTAAAACTTTGTCTTCTTTATTAAGATGGGTCTTTCAATACATATAACTTATCGACCCACGTACCCAGTTGTAGGTGGTATGTGCACTCAACTGTGGACTCTTCCAAGGACTCTCTGCACTCAGTTGCAGAACCTTCCTTTCACGCCCAAAAATATAGACTAAAGAAAATATGATCAATGATTCATCTTGTAGGAATTTACAAGGTAAGTTCCGCAGATAGAATACCAAAGGACACCACTCACAAACAGATCATAGATCAATACACCAGTATTATTGACGTGGTTAAAACCCTCAAAGAGGGAAACAATCCACAACCTGAGCCAACGTGGCCACTTCAAGCAATCTATTAATAAAATAAAGAAAATTCACATAAGCTTCTCTCATGAATGGCCGCCCTACAGATGACCCTCCATGCTCTTTAAATAGAGATCATGGACCAATTAGGTGTTAAGCCACATATCAAGTGTGAGTAATACCAAGGAGAGAATGAACCGTAAGATCACTTAATGTCTAGAACATATTGTAGAAATTTTGAATAATATGACACTTATTCACAGAGATTATCCCGATTATACACTATTGCGGAATACATCCATAATACATAACCTACTCTACGTTGATCATCAATTTAGCAGCATTAAAATCAATGAAACATCAATCGCATGCACACATTAACACAGTATGTAACCCGGGGAAAGCATACAGCTGAAAACTCCACACTATCTGTATATTATAATGATTGAGAACACGTAACATTACATAGTACAATACTCCTCACAAGTATCCAACACTATCTCCACCTGTTACACACAAAACTAGCTCAGATCCGAACAAGTCATAGGTTCAAATCTCCTCCGCTACTCTGCTTGCCTCTATTGCACAATACCAAGTGAAAATCATGTGAGAACAGGCTATTTCACTGGGCATATACTACGCAATCCTCATGGGCATACTCAATCCATGCTTGTGCAAATTTCATGCACAACTGATAGTCACAACTCACCCTTTCACTTACCTCTAACACCTGTCTCTGTTGAACTATCCATGCACTGAGTTAACTGATGTATTATTCAGTTACTTTATGAGTTAATAATTAGTGAACTAATTAACAATCAATTCACACAACTCATCACTAGTGTATTCTCTAGTTAGACTGAATACAACTAGTTCAACTGAACACAACTCCATCAACTCCACATCCAACTCCACAGAACTCACATGCATGAGTTCTAACTGAAGTCCTCCATGCAATAGCTCAACTAACACATAAGAAAAGCATATTTCCTTCTGACAGCTGCATGTGCCACATTTGTAGCTCGAACTGAAGTGCTCCAAGAGAATAAGATAATGTTTAGAGTCCAAATATTACTAAGGGCTAATAATATTTGACTGTTTCTATTTTTAGCTTGACAGTCTAAAAATAGACTTTGATCACTCCGCTGTGAACCAGAAATAGAAGTCCATCTATTTTTCCCAACATGACCAATCATCCATAAACAACATCCTGCAACTCATAGACCATGATCCATATGTCTAAAAATAGACTTTGCACCATAATTTGCCTGCGGGCCCACTTAGTGAAGGCGACTCCTTTCCACTAAGCTCCATAATCTTGTTGCATTCTCAACACTCCCTCTCAACAAGATATGGATTATCAGCAACCCCTATCCTGCCTCGGTGGTATTCGAATTTTCTCCTGGTGAGTGCCTTCGTCAAGATATCAGCATCCTGATCCTTTGTTGGAATGTATGAAAGTAACATGATTCTCCGCTGCACACAATCTCTGATATGATGGTACCTAATGTCAATGTGCTTAGATCTATCATGAAATACAGGATTAGCCGAGAGTTTAATGCAACTCTGGTTATCATAGTAAATCACAGTAGGCTCCAAGTAAGAACCGAACAAACAGACCAGGATCTTCCTCATCCATATAGCCTCGCATGCAGCCAAAATTGATGCCATATACTCGGCCTCTGCTGAACTGAGTGCCATGAATCTCTGCTTCCTACTGTACCAAGAAACTGTTGTCGACCCGATACTGAAGACCCCTCCTGATGTGATCTTTCTGTCCGTTGGGCTCCTTGCCCAATCTGCATCTGTGAAGCCACATAGCTTCACCTCATCCTCCTGTCTGTACCACAATCCATATCCCGATGTGCCTTTAAGATAACGCAATACATGCTTGCCTGCCTTCCAGAAGAGCTTGGTTGGCTTAACCATAGCTTGTGAAAGCTCGTTAACAGCATAGCATATATTAGGTCGTGTATTGACCAGATACATAAGCTACCCCACCAACTATCGATAAACAGTGGCATCCACTTCTTCTGTTGAAGTGGCATCCTCCTTCCTCCAACCTCTAGGAAGAGGAGTATCAATAGGTGTTGGGTCTAAAATGCGGATGAAAATTAGAGTTTAATTTAATGTCAACCCGGGAAGGTAAACTTAGAAGTGCCTATCTAAAATATATATATCTAGAAAGATTCCTAATTCGTCCAAGATCTTAAAGGTTCCCTTACAAGAACACATGAGTTTTAAGATTTCTTCCAACAATTAGAATATCTAGCAAGAACTTAAAAGCTGAAATGAAATAAAACAAACAAACTAAAGAGATTCCTAATTTGTCGGAGATCTTATGGTTCCCTTACAAGAACACATGAATTTTAAGATTTCTTCCAACAATTAGAATATCTAACAAGAACTTAAAAGCTGAAATGAAATAAAACAAACAAACTAGAGGGATTCCTAATTTGTCGGAGATCTTAAGGTTCCCTTACAAGAACACATGAATTTTAAGATTTCTTCCAACAATTAGAATATCTAACAAGAACTTAAAAGCTGAAATGAAATAAAAACATAAATTAAATTATGCCTAAAATAAGCATGCAAGTGAGGCCATGGGGGCCCTCCATAACTCCACAAGCACACCACTTCAAAGGGGACTCAAATGTAGAAGCAACAAAATCAAAGTATGAGTCTTTATTTCAAAATCTCCATCATGAAGTACAAACCAACTTTTTAAGATTACAAATGAAGATTCTAAGATTACAAATGAAGGAGATTGTACTCCTATTTATACAATGGAATGGGATAACAAACTCATAATGATGATCCACTAATCTCTCTTTTAGTTCCATACATCTCTCAATCATCTAGACACATAACCCCCTTTTGTCCTTGATCTTCTCCATGAGATCATCATCTTCTCCATGAGGTTTATCTTCTCAAATTCGAATTTGATCCTTCATGGCCACATAAAGGTGTCTTGGAAGCTTCCTTGGCACCTACACATGTCACAAAAACAACCCACTTTCCATATATAAAGTAAAATATATTATTTTCTAATATTTAATCAAGAAATTCTCTAAAAAATGCTTAAAAATAAACAATATTTGGAAAATATAAATGAGACCCATTAATGGTGAATAGCAGGGAAAATGGAGTGACAAGGTGGTGAATAGTGAGTGATATAATGGAAGCATAGGTGAAAAATGTATGGTAGTGAGTGATATTTGTATGACATTTTTGGAGCCCAACATACTCCCCAACTGAAGCTCTTGCATGTCCTCATGCAAGCTACTACAATGACTTATTTGATTTGATTCTTAGATGAGCTTCCTTTTACAAGATGTTTGGTTCTTGTGTAACAAACATCTTTCAATCATGGACTTCCTTTTAACTTTGCACATCTTTGGATAACTTTTATTTGTTTGCAAAGCATTTACATATTTTAATGATTGGTTCTTGTGTTACAATCATTATTTACTTTGTTGAGATCTCTTTTTAATGATTGGTTCTTGTGTTTACAATCATTATTTACTTTGTTGAGATCTCTTTTTAATGATTGGTTCTTGTGTTTACAATCATTATTTACTTTGTTGAGATCAATCATATGCTCATCATTTTGTAGTAGTTTTTATTGTGGGAAGACTATGTGGGTTAAGATGTAATATGAATGAGGGAAAAAAAATGAAGTGTGAAATTCCCCCCTCCCCAAATGATGGTTTTTGGCAATTTTTAATGAGAGGATAATTAGACTCTAGGACTTTGACACAATGGTATCCATAGAAGCAGGATTTTATTTGCGGAAATGATGGGGAATGATAATGACATGGAAAATGACAATATACTTGTAAGGAATGGATGTAAGGAAATGCATGGTGTATGAATAAATACTCTTGCTGTGAAAAATGGACATGGAAATGGTATGCTTTATGGATTGACAATTGGTGGAAAATCTTTTGCAAAATGGGAGTTGCAAAGTAATGGTTGTGGACATGGATTTGTTTTTAGAATTTTTCATGAATTTAGTCATTTGAAGACCAATTGTGCGCACAATGTAATCTCCTTAATGAATACTTGATTATCCTGTAACCTGTAAAAAAACTTGGTACAAAGAAAACATAAGTGTGCTCTAGAAGAAATGGCCAGTTCCTTCATGATTCTTACGCAAAAATTTCAGAACAGCAAAAGCTAATCAAGGAAAATGAGACGCGTTGTGTGCAACTGAACCAAGGAACGAGTCAAGAAGATCAGCGTGAGATAGAAGAATTTTCTAAAGATAGAATTTAGTTGTGAATCCCTCAAGATTTCCTGATCCTAAGGGATCACATTTATCTTTTTCCTTTTGACTATAAAAGGGAAGACTAAAGAGGGATCTCTCATCTTTTACTTGGATTGTAATTTTAATTTACAGAAGTGTGATTCTGAAGAACAAGATCATATTGTAATGACAAGTGACTTTGATGATTAATATACAACTTGCGTTGCTGTTCATTCGGATATTCTAAAATAGCTAAGCAGTGTTTGCTGGTGGCTAGGACCTGGTCTCTGGTGGAACTTACTGTTTTTCCTTGTTTTATGAATTTTTCGTTTCCTGCTTAGAGCTTTTCAGTTGATTTATTTTCTTTGAATTGGATTTTTGGTATTCATTTCATTAATGCACAATCCTAGTTGGTTTTATTTAATTCATAGCATGGATTGACATAGCTATCAGTTAAAGAATCATTTCTGGTTAATTACAGAATAGAGCGTGATTGATTAAATGCTTTCCTTCTATCCAGTAGTTTAAGTCCAGCTGAAAGAGCTCAATTAATGCTATGGTGCTCTCGGTTGATTGTCATTTGAATTTGGTTGATTAAGATTGAATTACGGTTTTGTTTGAGATTGAGTCATGATGCTTAGATGAATTATTTCCTTTAAAGTTACAAGCTTGAGATTTATGATTGCATCCGTTTACTCTTGTATTGAATTCAATAACTTATTTTAAAGCATTACTCTATGGATTTATAGCTTGCACATATTTTGTACACTCTTGGAATAGAAACACTTACCCAGGTTGATAATTAATGTGAGGCAATTAGGAGTTTTAAAAGACACCTTTTAGCACCCAACACCAAGCATGGTAGTGACTATGTATTTGTGGTCGTGGACATATTTTATATGATGGATATATTCATTGCTTGCAAGAAGAGCATCAAAACAGAGGAAATTTCCAAAATATTCTTGGAAAGAGTATGGGCACGTTTTGGAATCCCGTAGACCATTATAATAGATCGGGATACCAAGTTCCTGAGCACATTCTGGTCGAGCCTCTAGACATTATTGGACACTAATCTCACTAAGTTGACTGCATTCCATCCCCAGACTAATGGCCAGATGCAAGTTGTCAATAGGATGATAGTGCACACACTACGCATGTACAAATCCAAGAATCCATGAAACTAGATGAGAGTATTCCTTACGTGTAGCATATTTATAAAATATTTCTCCATAGCTCAACTGGTCACAGTCCTTTTCAAGTGGGTTTGGGTTTTCAACATATTGTGTCTGATTGATGTTTCCATGCCTCATGCGACTACACAAACAAAATCCACACATGGACAATTTGAGGCTAATAAAGAAACCTAGTTTATTTAACACATCCAACACATCCGACAACATGTGCATGACATCTTGGATAAGTCCAATTCAACATCGAGTGCCACACAAGTTGCAGGTGAGAAAAACAATTTGGTTACATTTACATAAAGAACTCCTTACCAAATCCCATCAAAAGCTTAGACCACTTTGATATGGACCTTACACCATCACCAACGTTGTGGGAGATAATTTTTTTGAGCTCATCATTCCCTCATTCCTTCCCTGCCCCAGTGTTCATGTGGACTTCCTTCAACCATACTTTCCACCATTACTAGAAACATCAGACATTGTAAAACAACTAGCACCAGAAAAGCTATACCTAGAGTGCATGGATTATACCACAAATAATTGGATCATAGACACACATATCAAGAACACTCGCCAACAAAAGATCCAAATTTATCAGGTTTTCAAAGCTAGCTAACTCATGCACCAAGGCAAGTGGCTCACCAGGGACCAAGTTCAATAGAAGTTTCCCCATCTAATGGAGGCACTCAACGCAATGGGGAGCATTTCTTCACAAGGGAGGAGAAATGATCTAGGTGGATATTGGTGGCCACCCACCTATTCCACTTGGTCCCCCACCATTGTTTCTTTTAGTTTCCTTAATTGTAGCACAATTTACTATTTTTGGCAGCTTTTCAAGTAATGAACTTTCCGAGCCATTTTGAGGCCCTAAATGATGTTTTTGGGAAAATGGGAAAAATCAAAAGGGTTTGTAGTCGAAAGTTGTAGTTATCTAATATATATTTCTAATGATCTATAATATGCATCAAACAGAGATCATATGCCAAATTTACAACCTTAGAAAGTTGATGTACTAATGGGGCCCGCAAATTTTTGCTGCTTCATCTCCTAGGGCCAAGTTTTGGATGTTTAGGGTTTTCCATTTTTTATAAATAATAAATAGGCTTTTGAGCTTCATTGTAGCACAATTCATAAGGCATGTAGTCACCACATCTCTTCTCATAGATAACCAACCATCACTTGAGCTAGTTTATTTACATTCTACATGTAAATAATTTTCAGTATTTTGTTATTAATGAATCGAAGTTCTGTTTTCGATGTATCTCTATGTCTTTTTATATATCTATATTTCCTTTCATTCCTTCATAAATCTGAATACGTGGTATCAAAGCAAACTTCTTTTTCTTTTTTTAATGCATGTCCCCAACGAGGTCGAGGTATATGGAGTTGGGACTTGAACTGGTTGAGCCTTTGCAAGACCGTCCCTCTTGAGACTAATGACCTCCGATGGCAGAAGAAAAGAAGGATGAGGGAGAAGGAGATCCTATCAAATTATTTCTCAAAGAATCCCTCAAGCGGCAAGGGAACGAGATGATGGAAACCATTTCCTAGATCCTTCAGTATATTCCCCCCATTGACACATTTTCATCCAGTAGTCACTTTGAAGGTGTCGCCCCCTTCAAGGTACAAGTGAACTTTGATATCCCTATATTCGAAGATCAAATAGATGTAGATGTTGTAGATAAAGGGTTGAATATGATGGAAGGCTAACTTTTGTTCCATAGTTTATGGGATAGAGAGAATATTACTTTTGAATTGCTTAAGGCTACCCCCCATGTCAAGGACTGGTGGGAAACTTATTGTGAGAAAAGGGCCAAGGAACCCTCTCTGTTTATGGTTGCCCATATTAGAACTCTTTTAGAGATGTTGTTAAGGAACAATATTACCTTGTGGGGAGCTATGAGGAATGGTATATACAATGGACCACACTATGACAACAAAGGGACCAAGATGTGCATGAGTGCACAAATATTTTTTATACTCTACACATAAAGTTGGGTATCAAAGACTTTGAGTGACATATGGTGCTTAAGTGTCATGGCTTTATACAAAAATACATTAAGGAAGAAATGGATTTTCTAGACATATCCTCGCTTGGCGCAACATACCAATATGTTGTGAATATTGAACAAAATTTTAAACAAAAGAAATACGACATTGGATTTGTGAATTAGAAGAAGGACAACAGCGCCCCCAAAACACATAACAAAGGGCAGAGCTAAGGTGGAGAGATCCAGGAAAACCCATCAAATCTGCAAGTAAATTATGGAACCATGAAGATGAAGAAGGACATAGGAAAGTGTTTTGAGTTACACAAGAGCTCCACTCACAACACAATTGAGTGTCGCGCCAAGCAGTCATTGGTGGTTGAGCTGAAAGCTTCAGAGTCTGATGCATGTTCTGATTCTGAGCCAAAACCTGACAAGGAGAACGACAAACGGAATAAGATTATTGATGTAGAACCTAGTGCCATTGTTGCCTCAAATAATGTCCAGAGTATTGAGCCTGAAGATCTAGAGGAGGGGGAGCGTCTTCTCCACTCATAGATTTGGGTGAAGGGTGCTTTGTTGTAGTTCATTGTTGATAGCAGAAGCCAAAAGAACCTCATTTCAGCAGAGGTCATGAAGCAGTTGGGCCTACCAACCACACTGCACCTGCAACCATACACCATCAGGTGACTTCACCAAGGACGAGATCTCTGCGTCAGCCATCAATGTTGCCTTCCCTACAACATCAAGCCCTTCACGAATGAGGTATTATGTGATGTTTCTCCTCTTGAAGTTTGTAATGTGTTATTAGGTCAATCATAATTGTAGAAGCATCATGTTATTTATTAGTGTAGGCCTCACACTATTATTATTACTTTGGGAATTAATTTATACAGGATACTAGAGGTAGCCCTCCCTACTGCCATATTTTTTATCTCTACTAAGTAATGCAGTAAGATCATTTCCCAGACCTGGAATTTTTTTCTTTACGATTCGACCTCAAAGAAAAGGGAATATAGTGGCCACATCCATGGCCCCCATGAAGGGTTTCCCCGCGCAACAAAATTGGGTGGATAAGGTTGTGGAAGAATACTCAGACATATTCTCCTCACCCACAGGGGTACCTTTTCACTATCAGGTCAAGCAATTGTTTGATATGAATCCCGAAGCACCTCTACCTAATGGGCTGAATTACTACCATTCCATTCTTGAAAATGAAGAAATCAAGTGGTATATCAAGGAGTTTCTACAAAAAGGGCACATATGACCAAGTTCCTCACCTTGTGGGAGCTCGATTATTCTTGTACAGAGGAAAGATGGAACTTAGAGACTTTGCATTAATTATTGAGCACTAAACGAAATCACTATCAGGCATAGGTATCCAATCCCACAAATTGATTACCTTCTTGACCAAACCAAGGGGGGGAATTATTTCAACAATATTGATTTGAAGTCTGGCTATCATGAGGTGCTAATAGTACCCACAATGTATGGAAGGCCTCCTTCAAATCCAAGGAGGGTGTTTTCAAGTGGTTGTTCATCCCTTTCGGGTTGAAAAATTCCACTTTAAATTTTATGAGGTAGATGGATGACATCTTGTAGCCCTTCACCAACTTGTTCATGGTTGTATATCTAGATGACATCCTCATATTTAGTAAGAGTTGGAAAGAGCACCTAAAAAACATTTGACGGTTCCTTCAAACCCTGGTGTAGAACAAAATATGTGCCAACTTGGAGAAATACACATTTTTCATGAGCCAGGTCCAATATCTGGGCTACATCATTAATGAGCACGGCATGCATGTGGATCCAGCTAAGATCCAAGTCATTCAAGATTGGCTAGCCCCGACCACTCTAATAGAGTTTCAAAACTTTTTGGGTCTTGCCCATTTTTATCGGAGGTTCGTGTTAGGATTCTCTCATATAACTTGGCCCCTTAATCATAATTACCAAGGGTGGAGTGAAAGTAATTTTTTTCTAGTCTGAATCCTAATAGAAGGTGTTCGTTGAGTTGAAGCACCACCTCTACTCTGCACTTGTAATCACATTGCTAGACCTGCAACAACCATTTGAAAGTGAGACATGCACCTCCAACTATCCTATTGGTGCAGTTCTCACCCAATAGGTACATCTGGTGTCCTATCATAGTGAGACACTTTTCGATACAATTCAAAAATACCCCACCTATGATAAAGAAATGTATTCCATCGTGTAAGCATGATGACAGTGAAAACATTACATTCTAGGGAAGGAGACGCTCATCCACACAAATCAATGACCATGGCGAGGGTTTGCAATAGAAATTTGTAGTCCGCATATAGATATTTTTGATGAGGTATTGTATGCATCAAACAAAGATTGTATGCCATACTTTTGGTGCTTCATCTCTTAGGGTTAGATTTTTGGATTTTTAGGGTTTTCCATTGTTTCTCAATAATAAATTAGAATTCAAGCCTCATTGTAACATTATTTAGAAGGCATGTAGCTACCATATCTCTTCTCATATATAATCTACTATCACCTAAGCTAGTTTATTTCCATTCTGCACGTAAACAATTTTCAGTACTTTGTTATTAATCAATTGAAGTTATGTTTTATTTGTAATTTTTTTGTCTATATCTATATTTCATTTCATTCCTTCATAAATCTAGATCAATCTTGCACACCACAAATATTAAGGCCTCTATAGCACATAATATCACCATCATGAGAAGAGAAAATAGAAGCATATAAAACAAGTTCATAATTCATAACACTTTTGTCACTAGATTCACTCTTTGAGCAATGTGCATAAGCTTCATTTACTGTAGACCCTTCAATCAAGTAAGACAAGCATTCGATATTTTCCTAATAGATATCTATCCTATCAAGTCATGTCAAATATGTCATGGTAGCATAAACCAATTCTATGCCAACATGAGAACAATTTCAAGTATTATAAGAATACAAATTCTCTACAAATATGTCACTGAATAATAGGTCACTGTTAGCATGAAAAACATTCACTATGATATCCATGTGTGGTCCTACAACAAACTCAATTTTGAAGATCAAGAGACAAGCATGGCCTCTACAAATTTAGATCTCTGCAACATACAAGGAATCACAACATACTTTGTCCAGGAAGATCATCATTCCTATGTCATCTACATACACATTCAAATTACTCAAGCAACTAACGCATTGAGAAAGCTAGTTACAACAACCTTTCAAGACTCAAGCAAGCTTAGTTATGGATCCTTCGCAATTTCTACCATATAGATCTAGAAGTAATTCATCATTTAACAAGTGTAGATCTAATCATTTTCAAACAAGTTATACTATAGATGAAAAATTTTAAACACATATCTTTTCACACATTGAGTCATTCATTCAAAACACTCTCTATAAATACTCTCTAGATAGCAAGAAAAATCAAGGGTCTTTAACATTTTCCACACAATAGAATGAGAATGTAACCAACAATCTAGCATATGTCACTACACCAAATAAGAAAATTACCTTAATCATAAATAGTGATCTCCATTCATATACTCTAACATATCTTTGTCTATCAAGCAAGTTTGTAAAACTTGGTGATCTAAACTTTTATGCTCTATCATTTCAACAAACAAAGCATTCATCAACTATATCTAGCTTCACTTATTCTTTTGTTAACTCCATATTCTTAGATCTATACAAATTTCTTCATATCTAAGCTACCCATTCCCTAGTGTGCACATGGATAAAAAATTATATCACAAATATTTCATTTATTGCACACCCACTTCGCTCTTGATTGACCTCCTTTATATAGAAATTCATTCTCCAAATACCTCAGGATAAAACAATTGTTTTTAAGATACCACAGGAAGGTAAACAAATGGATTTTGATGACCGTGCAAGACAAAACCAATCACAAAAATTAATGAGTAAAAGCCTTGGTTTCGTTTGCAAGTTTTGGTTTTTGCAACTACAAGCCCAATCACACCCAAAAACCTTCCTCCATGTGGCTCGAAGGCCTTTTGGTCACACTCATATGCTTGATTCCATGCAACTCGAGCTAGTTGGCTTCACTCATAATCCCTCCCCCATGCGGCTAGGGTAGAGCATAAGAGAAGAACTTCTTTGCTCGGGCTAGAAATTGCCCAACTTATTCCTTATGTTTTTTGACACCTACATAATTGATTTTAACCTTTGTAGCCTTCTTCAATCCTTTGTAACTGAACCATTCAATCATCAAGATAACACATCAAACCTGTATTGATCATGCATAAATAACTTGAAATTTGCAATTTCTAATGAATTCAGACTAAAAACAATAGACACAAATTTCTTCTACTCAATCTACGGAAGGGAAAACATACAATAGAAACACATGTAATCATTCAATCATAATGGACACAGTTTTTACTAGGGAACCCAATTAGGAAAAACTCCTCCTCCATTTGTATTATATCAGATGAGAACAATCATCTATTACAATGACAACTGTAATGCTTGAAGCTCAACCTACACTACAATACTCATCTCCTCCTCTTCAGTCTTCTCTAGCCAATACATAGCCAAAATAGGCCTCTTTCTTCCTCCTATTTCCTTGTGCAATTCCTTCTCCTAAAGAATAGGAAATCTCTTATTTCCTTGCGCAAATCCCAAGAGAAATGGATCACCTGCTACATGCAAACACTATACACTCACTAGTATACAATAATGTTTACAATTATGCTTTTTGCCTTCACTTCACTAAGCAATTCGAATTGCATGAATGACTAGTGATATTTTTAGAAAATTGACTAATTAACTGAAATATCAGTGAGTTAACAGAAGTTATAACTACACAACTGAACTCATATTGACTCTATTCTATGCTAGAGCTTAGATAACTAACTTTCACTAAAGATAACACCTCTAGATAGATTTATCTTAGCCACCAAATTGCACACAACTCTACTTATAGCCCATAAAATCGAATTGACTAACTCAACTGAGTGATTTGTCCATGTCACTCTTGATAATTTCCTTCCAACTCATCCTACTGAAATGGAAATTCAAATTTCCTCATTTGACTAAGGCATAATTCAAATGAAGCCTTTTCTTGCTACAATTTAACACTCCCTCTTAGCAATAAAATGGTTATGGAGAACCCCAATATTGATCATATGGAACTCAAACTTACATCTTGACGAAGCCTTTGTCAAGATGTATGCATCCTACTCCTATGTAGGAATGTACTATAAGGTAACAATCCTCCTCTACGCACAATCTCTAAGGTGACGGTACTTGATGTATATATGCTTGGACCTATCATTAAAACACTAGATTTTCATAGAGTTTTATAACACTATGATTATCATATTGGATCAATGTAGGCTCCATCCCTTGACTGAAGAGACCAACCATTATCTTCCTCATCGAAATAGCCTCACATGTTGCTTGACTAGCAACCATATACTCAACCTCTACTGAGCTGAGTGCCATAGATATTTATTTCTTGTTGTACCAAGAAACTACTATTGACACAACACTAAATATTTATCTTGATGTGCTCTTACTATCTAAGGGACTCCCTACCCAATCTTCATCTATGAAGCCTTGGATTTTCACTCCATCATCTGACTTGTACCATAAACCAAAGTCTACTATGCCTCTGAGGTATCTAAGAACATGTTTTGCTGATTTCTAGTGAAGCTTGGTAGGCTCCACCATGAACTGACTAAGCTGGTTCACTGTAAAACAAATATTGGGCCTTCTATTCACCAAGTACATCAAGGGACCCACTAACTTTCTGTAGATAGTGCCATTTACTACCTCCCCTCTAGAAGCATCGTCTTTCCTCCAGTTAGTAACTAGAGGAGTATCCATGGATTTGCAATCATGTATATGGAATCTCTAAATAATTTCAGAGGTGTACTTCCCCTGTCCAATAAATATCTCTCCATCTCCTTGCCACACCTTCAAGCCAAGGAAGTATGTCATGAAACTCATATCCTTCATCTCTAACTCTCTTGCAAGGTCCTCCTTGCAAGATTGAATCAACCTATCATCTCCTATCAATATCAAATCATCCACATAAAGGAATATGATGAGAAGACTGCCATATACCATAATATAGTAGAGATTTTCATTTACTTCACTCTTGGTGAAGCCCAATCCACTTATATAATAATCTATGCAAGTGTACCAAGCACGAGGTGCCTACTTGAGACCATAAAGGGCTCTCTTGAGTCTACACACATGTGTCACCCTACTAAAGGTTTTGAACCCCTCAGGTTGCTCAATGTAGATCTCTTCCTCAACCACTCCATTGAGGAAGGAAGTAGGGTGAAAATGTGAAGTTTGGTTACAATTTCACAAGAATTTCCCACGAAAAATTTGTGACTGCAGTTTTTCGACTGAATTATTCAATTTTTAAGCCAAAGTATCTAATTTTTTCAGCCGAACAATTAAATCTAAATTTCAACCAAAATTTTTGTAATTTAACTTAATGACAACATTGAATTGCGTGCAACAGATTTTTGGTCGGAGGGGGAAAATCCAACCATTAGTATTTTTAGCCAAAAAGAAATTTGACAGTAAAAAAAGTTACGGCTGAAAAAAAAACTTTTCAGACGAAAACACTTGTTGGTCAAACAAATTATTATATATACGCAAGTCCTAAGCTCTATTCAAGTTTTTTGCATTGTTTACATTTTTTTGTTTTGAATTATTGGTTGGAACTGTTGTGAATTTGTTGCATTCGTTGTTGCAATTTTCTTTAGCACTGGAGGTAATCTTTCATGTCTATTTTTGAGGTTCAATTTTTTTCTCATTGTTGCATTGTATAAAATTTTGTGTTTCGAATTACTGGTTGGCATTATTATGAATTTTTTGCACTATCGTGAACTGGTCATTGTTGAAGGTTTCCTTGGCGCTAGAGGTAATGTTTCATTTCTATTGAGGTTCAAACTTTTCCCATTGAGTTCATTGTTGTATTGTTTACAATTTTGTGTTTCAAATTATCTGTTGGCACTGTCATGAATTTGTTGCATTGTTTTGAATTTATCGTTGGTGCAAGTGTCTTCGAAGCTAGAGGTAATGTTTTGAATGTATGTCGAGGTTCAAAATTTTCCCATTGTGTTCATTGACGTTGCATTGTATACACTTTTGAGTTTCGAATTCACTATGGATTGGTTAACACTATGAATTCATCATTATTGTAGGTGTCTTTTTTCTAGAATTAATGTTTCATGTTTGTTGAGGTTCAAATTTTTCTGATTGTGTTATTTCTACGGACTTTTGGCATTGTTGCATTGTTACATATCGTTTTGTGTTTCAAATTTTTGGTTGGAACTACTATGAATTCATCATTGATGTAGGTGTCTTTGGCACTGGAGGTAATATTCAATTTCTGTTGAGGTTCAATGTTTTCTCATTGTGTTATTTCTATTGAGTTTGGGAACTATTACATTGTACATAGTTTTTTGTTTTGAATTATCGGTTGTGAGTGTTGTGAATTTGTTTCACTATTGTGAGTTTATTGTTGTTTCAAGTGTCTTTGGTTGGATTTAATGTTTCCCGTTAAGTTCTTTCTATTGACTTTTGGCATTGTTGCATTATATACAAAACTTGTATATAGTTTTGTGTTTTGAATTATTGGCTGGCACTGTTGTGAATTCATCGTTGTTGCAAGTGTCTTGGGCACTAGAGGTAATGTTTCATGTCTATTGAGGTTCAAATTTTTCCCATTGTGTTCTTTCTACTGACTTTTTGCACTGTTGTTATTCTTTCTTGCAGGTCTACGTGGCGCACGAGGAATTCTTGCAGGTCTTTTGGGAAGTGGAGATTAATTATAGTAAGTCTATTTAGCATTGGAGGTATTGTTGTAGGTATGTTGGGTTGTGGAGGTTCATTTATGCAGGTCTTTTTCATGCTCGAAGTATTGTTGTGGGTTTATTGAGATTCAATTTTTTTGCATTGGATGGAGTTGTAATTTCGTATTGAATTTGGAAATGAATTCATTTTTGCATGTTTGTGTGGCACCATAGGAATACTTCCAGGTCCTTCAAGCGATGGAGGTTTGTTGGAAGAATCCTCGTGTCAACTAGAATTCACTGCATAATTCACTACATATAAAAAATCAAGTATGCAACATGCAACCAGTGTTTGAATGTTTAAATGTTTTCCTTTTCTATTCAAAAGGAATGAGTATGAAACATGTGTATTTGAATGTTTTCCTCTATTAAGAAAAGTAGAGTTTTCCTCTAGATTTTTGTTATCAATAAATTATTTTTCTATTAAAAAAAAACAATTTTTATATGGTTTTTTCATATCAATAAAGTTTAAGAAATTTATATTATGTTTCCAATAAAGAAAATAATTGTTTTACTATATAAATTCTTTCCTTTTATCAGTCTTTGTTCACTGTTTGGGTATCTGGTACATATAAGAAAATTTATAATAGAAGAGTGCATAATATGTATTTATATATTACTCTATGCTACTATATATTTAGTCAAGAAAACCATGTTGGACCTTTCAATTCATTTTTCCAACAAAAAGAGAATGAATGATAGCCCCTGAATACAACCAGTAACTTAGGGATTCAGATCGAATAGCAACACTTTTGACCTTAGAAATAAATATATCATCATTTCCTATTTTCAAAATTTCTACATATGGATTTTCATTAGGGGAGTTTTGAGGTCTAAAATGGGCCTCCTAATGAAATTATAAAATAATAGTGGAAATATTAAAATAAGATTATATTACATCATCAAATTTTAGAGGGAAAAAAGAAAAACTATTTTTTCAACTCGTATTTTCAACTTATCTCCCTATGGGTTTACTCAAATTTTGGGTGGAAACACTCGTTGGATGCATAATTTGATTCCTCATCCAATGAGTACCCATGTTTCATACTTTTGATGGACCCTACTACACGAAAAATGAGAAATACATTAAAAACGTGATTGCCATCATGTTTTTTCATGTATTTCTCATTTTTCTTGTAGTAGAGTCCTTTAAAAGTATGAAACATGGGAACTCCTTGGATGAGGAATTAAATTTTTCATACAAGGAGTACTCTGGCTCAAAATTTGTGTAAAACCTTAGGGAGATAAGTTGAAAATATGAGTTGAAAAAGTAGCTTTATTATTTTATTATTTTTTAATCTTTTTACTTTTTTACTCCAAAAATGGTGAATCATCCCCCATGGTTGACATCATCATCTTCAATCCTATTGGTTCTTATAAAGTTTATTTTGGTTGTACATTTTTCTTAAGAGGCCCATTTTAGACCTCAAAATTCCCCTAATGGGACTGCAATAACATTCTTTGGTGTACTTACTGAGACTCAAGGACACAAGAGCATCTATAGTAAGTAGTTTAGGACCTTACCTCAAGAACCAATAAGACATTTGGATTACATTATGTATTAAGAATATAATCATATTTAATACTTATATCATTTTATTTAATTAGTATTAATACCCCTTTTTTCTTGTATTTCAAATTTAACCTTTTCTCAAAATTCATTCTTTATTTATCCTTTCTTAACTCTTTTTTCTCCTAGTGGTTATTTTTCTTAACTTTTCATTTTTTATTTTTTTAGTTATTACTATCTTTGGAAATATAATTTGACTCCTCAAGGTTATCCTCTATAAGTTTCCTTGATAATAGTTGGAGTGTTCAATTGAAAAAATGGATATTTCTAAACCTCGGATGCAGTTTAATTCCAAAGGAATCATTCAACATTATACAATTGGAAATGCTTTGTATGCCTTGGAATAATCATTGTAATCAGTGTACCTAATATACCACTAGGTTATACAATTTTATGCTTTGTATGCCTTGTAATAATCATTGTACCTAATAATGATCTACACTTTCAACTTCCATCATCTAGCTTCCTTCTCAACTCTTTAGGCACATGGGCATATGCCACATAACCAAATATTATTAAGTGTACTAATGTGAAACTCTTACCTATCCATGCTTCCTTTCAAACTTCGTGTTTCACACTTTAGTGGAATATATTCTCTCCAAAAATCATTTGATAGATGGTTTTTCTTCAATGCGTTTCTAGTTATATTTGTGTTGTTTTTGTTCTTTTTTCAACCACACCATTTTGATGAGGTGTATACCTTGTTGTGAATTGTCTTTGAATCCCATGTTACTTGCAGAAGTTATGTAAATCTCTTGAATCATACTCACCTCCTATATTTTATCTTAACACTTTAATCCGATGACCACTTTGCTTCTCTACAATTTCCCTAAATTCTCAAAACTTATCAAATGTTTCTTATTTTCTTGTGACTAAATACATCCAAGTATTTCACTATAATAATCTATGATGGTTAGGAACTAGTAACTACCTCTTATTACTGGATTTTTTAAGACCACATAGATCTGTATGAATCAAATACAATGGGGATTTTGTTTTATAAGACACTCCCTTAAGGAAATATTCCTTGTGTTGCTTTGCTAGAATGCAATCTTATTTTCTTGTGACTAAATACGCCCAAGTATTTCACTATAATAATCTATGATGGTTACGAACTAGTATCTACCTCTTATTACTGGATTTTTGTTAGACCGCATAGATCTGTATGAATCAAGTACAATGATGCTTTTGTTTAATAAGACACTCCCTTAAGAAAATTTTCCTTGTGTTGCTTTGCTAGAATGAAACTCTCACATGAACTAGATGGATCTTGAATGGGAGGAAAACATTCAACCATCTTCTTCTGCTACAATATTCTTAGGCCACCAAAATTTTGATGACCTGCAACAAAGAGAAATTAACAAGTCATGAATAATCAGACTAAAAGTGTGGGGTATTATTGATTGGTTCTCTGTGTGGTTATCAAAAAACTAATTTTGAACTTTACAGTACTAAAAATTGACAAGTTTGATCTCTCCCCTTGAAGCAAGAAATTGACAATAAACTTTCCAAAGGAAGTAAAATTGGACTCCTCCTTGCTAAAGTTAGACTACTTTCTCATATGTCTCTATACAAGAATAAACCAGACCCTAGGCTGGTAACAATCTCCTTGATGATGTTTCAGAAACCAAACCCTAGGATTGTAACAATATTCTTGATGATGTTTTAGATTTGAAGAGGCTAAGTAAATATCCCCTCCTTCGATCCAGGGATATTCCCCCAATCAAACCAAGTGCCTCTCCTCACTTTCCACGCTAACCATCTACCTAGTACCAAGAATATGTTCTATGATAGAATTTGATCTTAGATACTTATTTTCTCATCATTTTGCCCTAAATTTCTTGATAAAAAAATGACATTTGCAAACTTTTTATATCCAAGGCATTTACAAAAATAAATATACTATTGATTTTAATGGACTTTTTTGTCCCAATCCAGGACAAGTAGTGATTATGTATATGTTATAAAATATTGCAACGAATAAAGTCCTCCAAAGGAAAAGGGATGTACCTAAAGGGGCAACAAACAATGAAGCATAGTATATTCACTTATAGAAGGTTTAGGAACAACTAGGGATTATGGGTCCAATGGCATTGTATCCTTCACCAAATTTGAACTTTTGTGCAACTAGATGAAGGGTGTGTACCAAGTCAAAAAGGAGAAGTTAAAACAACTACATAGAGAAGCAAACCTTATTGCTAGTCAATTTCAGTCATTTAGCATAAGTCATTTTTCAAATGTTAATAGGATGTCTAGTGATCTAATGTATGGGACAATTCCATCTCAAGATTTGTGTGCGAAAGATGAATTGGTATCAAGAACCACTCCATCAAAATTTATTTATGGACAATGTAAGATATGTAAGATATCTCGGATATGTGTATGGTTTTTAGTTATAAATATGGTGTCTTTAATCACCACATGGTTCTTTCAATACTATACTAAGTGTGCCCCTAATGTGTAATCACTACCTGGTGAATTAACAGGGTGACAAGTTTAAGGAAATTTTGTATTTAATTCTCAAGGTGGGCACTTTAGCATTTGTATTTTTAGTCTCGAGTATATTTGAATTGAATATTTAAATATTAAGTATTTACATGTTGTTTCTATTTATCTTAGGCCAGATTTTGTATTTAATTCTCAAGATGGGCACTTTAGCATTTGTGTGTTTAGGCTTGACTATATTTTAATTGAAAATTTAAATATTGAGTATTTAATTGTTTTTTATATTTATCTCAAGCCGAAATTTGTATTTAATTCTCAAGATGGGCACTTTAGCATTTGTCTTTTTATTCTTGAGTATATTTAAATTCAACATTTAAATATTGAGTATTTACTTGTTGTTTATATTTATCTTGGTTCGAAGAGAAGTATACCTCAAATAATTTTGAAGAAACCTTAAATAGTTAACTTTATCTATCTTATTAATTTTTGAAGTTTTGATCTTTTTAAATAGTAGTTTTAAATATTTTTAAATGCATGAGGTAACATAGGTTTTCTGAACGGTCATATATATATATATATATTTGTATATTTGTATATATGTATATATGTATATGTATATGTATATGTATATATATATATATATATATATATATATATATATATATATATATATATATATATATATATATATATATATATATATATATATATATATATATATATATGGATGGATCGAGGGTCTTCGTCATCGCATGAGTAATCACCACTTGATTATTTGAGGTGTAAACAGAATAAAGCAACAAATGAGTCTCATGCATTGACTCAAGCATGATTTTCTATGCATGCTAACGAGATTGGTCGTTGTGGATCGAGGAGAGTATCAGATGAATTAGGGAAGGACCATCATTTGTTTCATCATCATCGTGGTATATATATGTTTATGTGCAAACTTAAATGATATTGGTAGAATCATATGTACATACATATTGAATTGATTTTTGTCAATTTATCTTTATTAATTTATAAATTCCATCTTTTTTAGAAGCATCTCTCACTACATCGAGGAGAGTATCAAGTAAATCAGTGGAGGACCATCATTTGTTACATCATCATCGTGGTATATATATATATATATATATATATATATATATATATATATATATATATATATATATATATATATATATATATATATATATATATATATATATATATATATATATATATATATATATATATATATAGATATGATGTGAAAACTTAAATGATAAATTGGTCAGATCATATGTAAATACATATTTAATTGATTTTTGTCAATTTATCTTTATTAATTTATAATTTCCATCATTTTTAGAAGCATCTTTCACTAGGTCATCGCATGAGGGTGTTGAACCTTCTCCTGGTAGTCAATAAGATCAATCAACTCATGTACTTGAGTGTTATGGTGCTAAAAAATTATCAGGGTGATAGTGAATCTTAATCAGATCATGCACCTCCATTTGGTAAACTAAATAATTTAAATTTATTTATAGATAAATAAATTGTATGTACATATACATGTATGTTTATTTTGCATGTATATAAATGCATTGAAATTTTTCAATATTTATGTAATTATATTAAAGAAGGGGGTGAAAATGTAGAAGAAAATTATCGTAGGCGAAGGATGACATCAACAAGAAGGTTATACGTCAATTACCACCTATCCATCAAATATTCCTAATGACCTTCCTTGGGAGACAAATATCCAACAATGTATGTTATAGAGGTGCATAGCTCATTATTCAAAATTGAACGACAATCTTGGGAGGTTGGAGCTCCCTGCAAAGAATCGAAAAAACTTAGAAATATTTTTTCCCTCTCTAAGTACATTTCTTTATATTTAGAAGAACCTTGGGCCAACAACTAATGACTTTATATATATGATGAGGTGTTGTAAGGAAACAATGATGGGTCTTGATAAATGGGTTGAGGTAAATAGGAGGGTTTCAAAATCACATGTCAAATCTATGTTTAATTTTAAAGAAGGGGCAAAAAGAAAGATGTTGAAGGTGAAATATTTCAAGCACCCTCAAATAGCCGAGCATTTATATAATACGTTGCTTGCAACATATAGCAAGCTTCGATGGAATGACGTGGTTCCACATTATTTTTCCCAATTATTTTATGTAGTCTTTTTTAGGGTATTAAACCTCATTACAGTGACCTTCAAGCCAAATATTATGGTACTAGAAAAGATCAAACATATGATAAGAAGGGTTTACTTAGGGATACTTTATTGCCTCATCCTCCACCTCCTTTGGTACCTTAACCACCACGTTTGGTAAATTTTGGTTGGAGATGGATGTCGCTTCTCACATTGGTCGAGAAGCAAGGGATTCCATTCTAGACAACATATAAACTACATTGACTAGAATTGATGTCAGTATAAATCGTCAAAGAGAACAAGTTGATGCATGTGCTGATTTTGTATTCAAATCATATATGGAAATAGATAATATGAATATTGAAGATATTAGAGCATATGCAAAGTCTTTTCGTGATGGTTGGCAAGACCTAATTGGTCATGAGGAAGAGGGCATGGGATCAACATATGAATGTTTAGGGTTGATGTTTTAATGTAATGTGATGTATGTGTTAATGTTCAGAACATATTTTTTAATGTTAATGTTTATAAGAGGGCATTATACTCACATATATTTTGTAAAAAAAATAAGATATAATCCAACATGAATGTTTCATATGTTCACTATTTGTAGTTAACTTGTTTGTTGAATGAAATTTTGATAACAAAATGTTGTTGGGTTCAGGTTCAAAGAAAGATATGTTGAGAGATGTTAGTTTTTTTTAAGAACATGTCCATACTATTAATTTACTTTTATTATATCAGTATTGTGAAGACATTTTTGTAAAAGAAATAAATGCATAATTCAATGTTAACATATTTCCATTCCATTCAACATTTTCAACACTATGTGACTCTCTTCCTCCATATTAGGAGATGTGACATAAATTGGCTGTCACAAGTATTGAATATTTCAACTTTATTTCGTTGTAAATTGAAGCATTTTTTGTTAAAACACGACATCTATCTTACAATTTCAAAAATTTTAAATTTTAGGTTTTTGAAGGTAGTTTTCCTTCTCAAGTGACATTAGCGATGGACTCAACCATGAGGATTGGTCATCTAGACAATTTGAAAAAGTTGTTACAATTTTTTCAATATTACGAGTTCATGCATTTTCATGTGTGATTTTAAAATTTTAATATATACATGTACATGTTTTCTACAGAGCATCCACAAGGGAAAAATGCAGGGTGAATACCACAAGGAATCGTGTGGAATTTGAAACCTTTTATGATTTTGTTTTGATAAAATTCTCATTTAATTTTGATACATTAAAATTTAATTTAAAAGTACACAATCTTATGTATATATTCATATTACACATGTTGTGTATGGCACCAATGAGGATGATGATAGTTTGTAGATGCAAGTGAGATGCTCCTTATGCATATATGTATTTGACAATATTTTTATTATATTTACTTTTATTATTATATAAATTTTGGACATATTTTTCATAGAACTATTTATTATGAATGGATCTTTAATATTTGATAATATTTTTATTATAAACTTTTAACATGATATAAATTTTGGACATTTTTTTCATAGAACTCTTTATTATGAATTCATCTTTAATGTAAATTTTTTTGACTTTATACATTTTGCATGATGAATCTTATAATGGTGTAGAAGGTACTATGGATGTGGGTTGATACTTAGGTTTTGTCAAGTTGTTCAATGAATATTCAAAGGATATATATATATATATATATATATATATAACTTAAAATTGAAAATTATAAAACATGGTACATTTTAGATTAATGAATAGATTATCATCTTGTATATAAAAGCTGCTATGTACGTAAATTTGCATTAAATAAATCACAGGACAAGTTTTTCATGATGAATCTTATAATGTTGTAGAAAATATACTATGGATGTGGGTTGATACTTAGGTTTTATCAAGTTCAATGAATAAATTCAAAGCAATCATTTTACATTCATGAATCAAGTATCATGTTGTAGAAGTCTAGAGCTACTATGGATGTGGGTTGATACTTGGGTTTTATCAAGTTGTTGTTGAATATTGAAAGCAAACATAACTTCAAATTACAGTATAAAACATGGTGTACATGTTGCATTCATGAATAGGTTATCATATTATATAGAAGAGCTACTTTGAATTTGGGTTCATACATAAATTTTAAAATAAAGTTGTTCAAAGCAAACATACTATAAAATTGCATTATAAAACATGATACATTTTGCATGATGCAAAGTTGGATACTTGAAGGTTTTAAATTTAAGTTCATGAATATGAAGAAATGAAAGTAAATATACATTTAGTTGGTACTTTTTATGACTCACATATGTAGAGTTTAGAACCCAACTTTTGATACCCTTTGTAATAGTTAGAGTTTCCACATACTAACTTTGAGTGATGTATGTTTGAAGTTAAATGATAAGTAGAATTCATATAGTTAACATGTGGATAAGTAAAATGCATTAAAATTGTGAACAAATGTAGTCACATATAAGTCATATTTTGGATTCCCTTATTACCCACCAAAGTATCAACCTTTTCTTGGTTGTTCTACTTTATTTCCAACTCGTGTTTGATGTTAGGTTTCAAGTCATAGTTTGTGAGTTTAATCATTATCTTTCCTTAATTTTATTATGAATTTTTTGGAAAGAAAGTTATGCCCCAATCCTATCCATTCCATTGATATACATCCTTGATCTAAATCTCATTCCCATGATCAACACCATTTGAAGTATGCACCATCCTAATTATTTGATCTCCTATCCATCTCGCCTATTTAACATAAACCCCTCACAATCCTATCAAGATATGATTATTAGTACATGACAAGACATTCATTTTCTTAGGTTTCTAGATCATAAATGCACCACCAACCCCCAATTGCATTAATGTGGTGTCATTAAAACTCTTCTATCAACTAACCCCTAAAGTGTGGTATTCAAATGCTAAGTTTTCCCTCTCAATGAGACTTGATTATGTCTTAATGTGATTATAAGATATAATCTCCTTTTCAACCAAAAATTAAAGACATGTATACACCCTTTTATGACATGTTCACTTTTAACGTTTACTTAACAAAACTTACAAAATAAAATAAACTTGCTTTCAATAAAAGCCTTGAATGTTTACATAACCAATTTTTCTCACCCTTTGAACTTTTCAATATGGTCTTCTAGAAAATATAGTTGACACATCAAATTCTCATTATCATCCTCCTTCTATTAGAGGTAATGTTATATTGATCTAGTTTATTTGCATGCAAATGTATGAAAGCTTTTTTCAGCCTAGGACTAGAAAAGTGTTGAAAAACGGAGTTTTGTAATTGAAAGCATGAACAAAGTTTTGAGCTATTACCATAGTAGATCTAGAAGAAATTCTATTATAGCCTCATGAAGTTAACTTTTATAAGCATATTTGGAACTCAGTAAGTGCCCCATATATAATAAACTATTTCACTTTCTCTCTATTTTATGATATTTATGGTATATATATATGAGATATTTGTTTTGTACAAAAGGACATTCTATAAAGCTTGTTAAATACATATATTCTAAAGTTAAAGTGCCTTATTTGTCTTAATGTTTGTCACTATTGTATTTTTCATGAAATATGAGAAAGCATAAAGATTGGGAATTAAATATTGCAATGTTGAATCAACTAAAGTTGGATTAATGTCAAAATTTTCATTAATATCAATGTGGGTCTAACTTTTTTCTTAGTAAATGAATTCTTCAAATATTAAATACTATGTGTGGAGCATGCATTTTTAGTTAATAGGTTCATATAATGGAGATTATCCAATGCACATATAGATGGTGTATCCACTGCATGTATAGGACAAACACAGAATAAAATGCATTTTTTCACCTATTTTGGACATTAATTTGATTCTATCAAGATGTACAAGAGATACAAAATATTTGAAATTGATGGGAATGAGATTTTAATAAAGTAAATAATGTCACTAAGATAGCATTAAAAATATTTGAAAAGATACAAAGATGACATAAAGAATAAAAATGCACCGCAAACATGAAAAAAGTATGATAAAAAACAAACAATAAGATTGTGTGCTACATCCTTATATTATAGTAGTATTTTTGATCTTTGAATTTCCTTTTAACTTAACAACAAAGGGATCTCCCTCATTTCAAACTCTCTTTGCGTCTTCTTTTCCCCCCTTCGATCATTGTCCCTTCATGATTCCTCTTTCCTTAAATGAATGTTTGAAGGCCTTGCATGAATTCCTGGATGCCTGCATGAATGGATCACCAAATCCTCCATGTGTGAATGGTTTAGATGGATCTGTCTTCATGAATGAATGAATGAATCAATCAATGGCTCATTTTTTTTTCTTGAATTTTTATTTTGTTTATCTAACTCGAAATTTTGCTAGCTCGATCTGCCTTCACCATGTTATCCCTTTCATGATAGAATCCCTCCATACTACCATTGCAACCATATGTGGTTTCATGGTCATGCACTTCCCTAGGTCGAACTCCCTACCCACACAACCCATTCATGAAATTTAAATTTTGTCCTCTTTTACTTGTGGACTTGCTTAATAGGAACATAGATTTACCCTTTGCTCTCCTGATGAATTGAAAACACATTCAACCCCATTAAAGAATGTTGATCAGAATCTCATGGTTTTCATTAAAGTAAACAAGCTTTCTCCATTTTCCCAAGAAATCTTCCTCCCCAAGATCTGAAATTTGTGTCCTATTATCTCAACCATTTATGTTGTAATTATAAGAATATTTACAAATGTTTACAAGAGGAATTATCCCAAAGGGGATGTCAAAAACCCCACCCCCTTAAGGAACACCATCCTTGGTCTTCTAATTCCAAAACACAAATATAAAACATGTTTGACACACGCATAAATCATAGTGATGTTTATAAATGCAACTCAGTTTACAATTACATTTTACATAGTTTCTTGCCCAACAACTCAATGAGCATAATATTCTTTAACTATATGTGTTGAGTGGTTTTTTATCCCAAGGTAGCACATAGTGATATATTTTCCCCATCCTTTGACCAAAGGTCCAGTTTGTAGTTAGTATGTCTATTGGCATAACATTCAACATTTTGTGATCATAACATAATATAAACATGGGTGCATGAAATTCATAATCACATGACAATTAAATAATTAACAAGAAGACTTACCACTTATTCAATGGATTCCTCACATAACATGGAATCTCATTGGATAACTTCATTATGTTATCCCAATCATGCCATTCATATGTTCATCAATTTTTATAAGCATAACCAATCATCCTTCCACAAGAATGATTCCTCACACAACTTGTCAATTACAATGGAATTTTCATATGTTCATTTATTCATCAATCATGTTCATGAAGAAAGCCTCATATATATCAAGTAATGTCAAGTAAGAGAACCTCATCTATCCATGTAAGGCATTTATAAAATTTAGAACAATAGTTCCCAATTCGGCCAAGGTATTTGTTACTCAAATTACTTCATTTTACCTTTTTACCTTGTTGCTTCCATTAGTACTATCAGTTATTTCATTTTTATTGCAATGTTCAGTGATTTGTTAGACTCAACATTTCTTTCTCATGTCATTCACACACTACAAATTTTCAGCCTACATATGTTTTTCTCATTCATGCTTGTTGTTGCATTCAAGAATGATGCTCCAACATACACTAGAAATGACCTTTCCCTGGATCATTTTCACAATTAGTGCTCCATATTTCCTAGAACTTGTTCAACATGTTCTCATCCATCTCAAGTAGACACTACTCATTTCCAGCCTTTCTCATTGTCCTTCATGGCTCTTTATTTATACACACAACCTTACCCAAGTCGCATATTCTAATGGGTTCCACTCGGCCCTTCCCCTAAAGCTCAATGGTTTTACTTCCACACCCAACAAATTTTCCCAATGCCCCAAATCATTAAAGATGAAAGGAAAAAATCAAAATAAAATGAGGGTAACAATAAAAAGAGTTTCATGACATCAATCATAAAACCGCAAAACGAAATATCATGGCCATGCATACAATTGATAGCCAAATAAATTGAAAATAGAAATAAATATAAGGATCCAATCAACAAGGCATTGATGCTTCCACATCAACCCATTCCCATGAGTTCTAATGCTTTCAATGTGTCATGTGTAAAATTTCAACTTGAGCCCTCTCCAAGGCCTTGTGGCATCCTTTTAAATTTGCAGTGCCACTTCAATTTATCCAAGGAGGGATCCTTTAAATGATTATCAAAGGGGCATGATGAGATGCCTCCCTTCCTCTTGCCCTCTCTTCTAGCATTACACATAGTTGGTACAAGTTCTTGAGAGCTCTCACAAGCTACTCTTATCTTTCTATATCGAATCTTCCTATGCACTTCCATATACATTCAGTTGTTAGAACTATCAATGCAAAATAAATACTAGATGCTATCCATGCCATTCTATGCCAAGCATGTAGATATATAGTTGCACACACATCTAAAAATTCGTATCAGTCACATGTCTCAAAATAGGACACAAATTAAACATCTACATTAGCAAGGTTTCAAAAATCAGAAATACATACATGTATATATTAGCATGTTTACCATCATCCCATCATAGATTTTAAAAATCAATTATTTTTATCAAGAACATCAACATTAATTAGAGTCAACCTCTTTATTGATACTATCATTAAATTTTTTTAAAAATGATAGCCTCTTTACTAATGCTAGCTACAATCATTAAGTCCAACCTCTTTTCCAAGGTGAGAATTCATGGCATTTGTAATCTTAAAAGTTTAGTTATAAAACGATCTAACACTTCAACATTTTTCGTTTTTACATTTCCAAAATTATGAGATCATCATGTACATGCATGAAATATATTTTTCAATCAACATGCAACCATCACACTCAATGCTACACACAATACCCAGTTGCAAACATGAGAAAACACATTACTCTAAATTAGAGACACACTGTCATGCACATTCCAAGTATGTAAAGGAACACTATTTAATCAACAATTTTGGTAAAATACAAACTATAATACACATAACCATGCATGAAATCCTACAAAAATTAAAGGAATGACAAGCATCCTAAGTCACAACAATAAGTTGTCCAGACCTTCAAGATGCTTGATAGCAAACACATCCAATGTTTTTACATTTATCAAAATAATCCAAACATCATTAGAACCAACATGAAATCCGCAATCAAATGCTGTGAGTAGAACACGATCACATTCTTGTTCAACAATTACACTCAAAGCTAGAGCTTCAAATCATCTCTGGAGACCCAAGCATTGAACCCTCTGCTCTAACATTACTCTGAAATAGAGCTCCAATATTTATTCCCAAATGCCTAATGTTGAACCTTTTCTCTGATACCACTTTGTAACATACCTCCATCCACCACCTAGACCATACTAAGGGTAGAGGGAGGAGTTGCAATGGATGACCCAAACCCCAATGTGTTATTATGGAAATGGGGTCATCAAATTTATCTATTTTTAAAATCCTCAAAAGTTAAAATAAAAATCGCCATTTCATTCGACTCGATGAAAGCTTCTGATAGTATGGATTTTCCCTTAATCTGAAACTTGTATCAAAATTTGTGCCATTTAAATTTTTAGCCAATAACCTCTTGCCACATCATTGGGATTTGCAATGTGGCACCCATGTGGTACTCCTAATTATCTCATATTATCTTCCTAACTGGTCTATTTCATAGTATTGTTTGTACAATGTCACCTTGTTAAGCTTATGTGGGATATGACATGTCACCAACTATTAACCACTGGTCCACCCCTTGGCTATATATATATATATATATATATATATATATATATATATATATATATATATATATATATATATATACACAGACACACACACACACACATAGCCTACATACATATATATTTCTCACATGTGTTCTTAGTAGTTCTTGTTTTCTACACCTCAAATCCATTTACGTTGGTGAGAATCAATGCATGGACTCTTGCAAGCATAGAGAGTTTCAGTTCAATTCCAAGAGAGGATATTCATTTTAGCATGGAAGGTTTATTAGTTGGATAAGTTGTCGTATGAGCATAAAGACTACCCCTCTAGGAAATTTATTAGTGAGAACAAGCATCAATGTTGTCAGTCGTAAGGCAACACTTAGTGGTTTATCAGTCCCACAAATACCTTTGTATCTCTCTCTTAGAAGGTAGATTTATCAATCCAACAAAATTTTGAGTGGGTTTATCATCCTTAAGGAAAGTCTCTACTTTATGATTCTTAGCCAGCATGCTCGATAGGGTTTCTCAGCCAAATTACCACTAGAGAAATCTCCCTCCTTTCAAACTCTCTCTTCGTCCTCTCTTTCCCCCTTCGAGCATTGGCCCTTCATGATTCCTCTTCCCTTGAATGAATTCCTGAATTCCATACATGAATGCTTGGATGCCTACGTGAATGGATACTCAATGCCTCCATGCGTTAATTGATATCCCTCCATTCGACGGTTGAATATCCCTTCATGAATGAATGAATGAATCAATCAATTACCTACGTTCTTGGTTGAATTTTGGTTTTGTTTGTCTATCCTTGAAATTTCACTAGCCCACTCTACCTGTGCAACATTATCCTTTTTGTGACAAGATTCTCCATGACCCTCCATACTATTGTTGTAACCATATGTGGTTTCATGGTCATGCACTTGCCCAGGATGACCTCACTACCTGTGCAACCCATTCTCAAAACTTAATTTTGTCCTATTTTACTTGTGGACTTGTCGAGAGGATCATCGGCTCATACTCTTTTCTCCAACTAAATTTAAAACATAGTTAGCCCCATTAAATCATTTTAATCAACCTCTCATGGTTTTCATTAAAGTAACCAAGATTCCTCCATTTTCCCAAGAAATCTCTCTCCCCAAGCTTTGAAATATGTGTCCCAATATCTTATCCATTTATGTTTCAATCACAAGAATATTACAAATGATTACAAGAGGGAATTAGCCCAAAGGGGCTATCACATTGTCCCTCTATCTCACCCCTCAAATATACATACTCTCTCTCCAAATATATATCTATATCTCTCTCTCTCTCTCTCTCTCTCTCTCTCTCTCTCTCTCTATATATATATATATATATATATATATATATATATCCCTTCCCCTTCTCTCTCTCTTCCCTCCCTCTCTCTTCTCTCCCACACTCTCTCTCCATCTCTCCCTTGTCACTCCCTCTATCTCTCTCCACATTTCTCTCTCTATGTCTTTCTTCTTCCCTCCCTCCTTCTCTACTTCTCTCTCTTATGTCGTCTCTCTCATCCTTTATCTCTCTCATTTTCTCTCCCACCTCCCTTTGCCTCTCCCCCATCTCTCTCTCTCTCTCTCTCTCTCTCTCCCTCTCCCCTTCACCCTTTAACTTTGTTAGTATCTCCTTCCCTCTCTCCTTTTGTCTCTCATGTTATCTCCCCACTAAATATATGTGTCTACCACTCTCTCTCTTCCCCTTCTCCCCCTCTCTCTTCTCTCCTTCTCTCCCTCTTATTTCATTCTCTCCTCTCCCCTTCGCTCATTCTCCATCTCTCACTTGTCACCCTCTCTCTCTCTCTCCACGTCTATCTCTCTATATTTTTTACTCCCTTCCTCTCTCGTTATCTCTCTCCCATCCTCTATTTCTTATGTCCTTTCTCTCCATCTCTCTCTCTCTCTCGTTCCCCCCCTGTCCCCCCTTCCATCGCTATGTCTTCCTCTCTCTCCATCCTTCTCTCCCTCTCTCTCTCCTCTCCTTGTCTCTTTCTTCCCTCCTTCTCTCATCTTTCCCTCTCTCTATCTCTCAATATTTCCCTTGTCACTACCTCTCTCTCTCCACCTCTGCCACTATATGTCTTTTTTTTCCCCTCCCTCTCTATCCCTTCATATCTATCTTCCTTCCTCTCTCTCCCTCCCATTCCCACCTCCCTCCCTCTTTCTTCCCCATCCCTCTCTCTTTCTCTATCTCTCTCTATCTTCCTTACTTCCTCTCTCTCCCTCTCATTCCCACCTCCCTCTATCTTTCTAACCCCCATCTCTCTCTCTCTCTCTCTCTCATTCCCACTACCCTCTCTATTTCTTCCCCTATATCCGTCTCTCTCTCCCTCTATCTTTCTATCTCCCATCTCTCTCTCCCTCTCCTTTTCTCCCCCCGTCTCTCTCTCTTTCCTCCCCCCCCCATCTCTCTCTTTCTCCTCCCATCTCTCTCTCTCCCCCCCATCTCTCTCTATCTCTCTCTTCCTTCCTCTCTCTCACTCTCATTCCCACCTCCCTCTGTCATTCTCCCCCCATCTCTCTCTCTCTCTCTCATTCTCACCTCCATCTCTCTTTCTCCCCCACATCTCTCTCTATCTCATTCCCACCTCCCTCCCTCTTTCTCTCCCCATCTCTCTCTCTCTCTCATTCCCACCTCCATCTCTCTTTCTCCTCTCTCTCTCTCTCATTCCAACCTCCCTCTCTCTTTCTCCCCCCATCTCTCTCTCTCTCTCCCTCTCTCTTTCTCCCCGTATCTCTCTCTCGCTCTCTCTCCCGCTTCGCCCATCTCTCTCTCTCTCTCCCCCTCTCTCTCCTACCCTCTCTCCATCTCTCTCTCTTCCCCCATCTCTCTCTCGCTCCTTCCCTCTCTCTCTCTCCCCCATCTCTCTTCCTATCTCTCTCTCTCTCCATCTGCCCCTCATCGCTCCCTCTCTCTCCATCTCTATCTCTATATCTATTTTTTCTTCCTACCCTCCCTCTCCCCCTCCATCTCTCTCCCTCCCTCTCTCCTTCTCTCCCCCCCCCCCTCTCTCTTTTCCTTCCTCTCTCTCCCCCTCTTTCCCACCTCCCTCTCTCTTTCTCCACCATCTCTCTCTATCCCTCCCTCCCACCTCCCTCTATCTTTTTCCCCATCTCTCTCTCATTCCCACCTCCCTCTCTCTTTCTCCCCATCTCTTTCTCTTTTTATCATTGAATATTAAATTATTGTATATTCAATTAATGTCTTCATATTACAAACAAATAAAGAATTTTAATATCCACAATAACCTTTGGCTATGTCTTTACTCTAAAGTTAGTTCAAAAAAAAATTCTAAGTTGTACCCCTCCCGTTGAATATATGACTACTTTAACATATATTTATATGAAGGAGATTTGTACATAATCAAAATATTATACAAAAGGCTTATTGAAGCTAGTGTATATATATATATATATATATATATAAGTTGAATAATATAATTGTTAACTTAATATAAAATATTTGTTTATATGTAAATAGTATGACATATAAGTATGCATTCAATTGTGTCTATGGGGGCATTATGAGAGTGATGTGTCATTTTCTCTTTACTCAACACAGAGTAAAATATTCTCTAAATAAAATGAAAAATAATATCGTCTATAATAAAAAAAATAAAAATGAATATACATGGTTAGAATGAAGGAGATGTGGTAAAAATATTCCAATCTCAGTTCCAATCATAGATAAAATATATCCATGTGAAGTAACATAATTTTATATTAACTTTAGAAAGATAAACAAATAAAAGTAAAAAAGCAAAAAAAACAAAAAACAAAAAACAAAAAAATTTGATATTTTCACTTTTGAATGTGAAGAAATATATAATTTTCATAGCTTTTAAAAATATTTCAGTACAACCCTTAAATAGACTATTTGAATATCTATACTAACTAATTTATTCCAAGATCAATTTCATGTATATGTATATAGAGAGAAAGTATAAAACAAGTATAGATTCATCTTAACTATCACTCTAGCAAGGGTCCAGAGGGATCTAATCTCTTGAGGTGAAAAGTTGTTTTAATTTGCAAAGCCTTAAAAAGGGTTTATCTAAATATTTTATCTCTCTACCATTACTAGATTTGATATATATAATTATAATTTTCATTATTTAAATTGACATTAAAATATTGTATCTAACATAGGCATTATAATAATTTATTTTTAACCACATTTTTAATATTAAAATATTTTTATTATTAATATATTTTTAAATACACATCAATATTACATCTTGAGTCTTCAAATCTTTTATTTATCACTCATATTGAATTTTTATTATTATTAAAAAAAATTCCACATATTAATTTTATATTACGAATTGAATGAGTTACGCATCTCGCTCTTATTAGAAATAATGAGTTACACATCTCACTCTTATTAAAAATAACTATATTTTTTTACTTTCAATTACTTATTTTATTTGCATATTGAAATATTTTATGATGATTAAGACTAAAATTATGTGTGTGAGAGATATATTGAGATAAATTAGTACATATTTGATATTGAATTAAATTAGTTAATCTGGACATTGACATAGTCTATGTAAATATTGTATTGAAATCTTTTAAAAAGTATAAGAATGATACATCTTCGCAATACTAAAAAGTGAAATATAATACTTTTTACTTTTATTTACTTTATCTCTCTAAAGTTGATATAAAATTATATTACTTCTTAAAAATATTTAAATATTTTACCTTGACACTAATATCAATCCAGCCAACATTGATGTTTTCCAATACTTCTAAATAAAATTAACCAATCATACATATATAAACCATAATAAATATTTTATTGTAAAAAAAATAAGTAATTGCAAGTAAAAAAAACTTCGATTATTTCTCAATAAAAAATAAAAACTAAATATATAATTCATTTAATTTTTAATATAATATTAATATATAACCTTTAATATTAACTTGTTTATTTTATAATTTTAATAGGAAATGTTAACCTAAAAAGTTCCCATATAATACATAAACATAAACATTTTGGCTAACACTTTTGAGAATATATACAATAATATCTATTAAGATACTTTTAAAAATACATGCGAGTGTATCTAATAATGTAGTCAAGATAATGTTTATTGATTTGGAGTATGCCAATCGTATATTCAATTCCGAATTTGAATCAAAACTCTGAGGTCCGAGCCCACCGAGTTGAACTCAAATGAGAATTACATGTACTTCAGTTTGGACACACTGTCTCAAGCCAGTAAGACTATAATATGGAGAAGTAGAGGTATTTTGATTGGATAAATTGAATTTTTTTAATTGGTGACAGTGTTTTATGGGTGGATACATTACTTTTGCACTTAAGAATGGCATCGAACTTGCTCAATTTAGTTGTTGAATAAAAAATATTTATATAGATGATAATTATATTTTTGGACTATTCGATGGTAGTAACAGCAATGTTGGTTAGTGGGAAGTTTTTTATTTCAACTTAAAGTGGATAAAGATGTTGATTTTTATTTTTATTTTTTTAATTAATGCTTTGGATTGATTCTCAAGGGAATATGTTGAGCATATGCTTAGTCTCTTATCAAACGCTCTAGTGTGTTAGAGTGTTTGAGAGTTTGTTTTGTATTGAATTTTAATAAATTTAATACATTTGATATTCGAAGGCTTACCAATTTCTTAGGGATTTGTAGAGCATACATAATTTTAGAAAAACTACCTCATATTTTGGTTGTAAATGATAGAAACTCTAAGGGTTAAGTAAAACCAAAATTAATAATAATATTTTTGTTGTAATAGTTTACAATGGCTATATAGTTCTTCGCATATATTCTTCGGTGAAAGAGTTCTCAGGCTCGATGAAAGAGTTAAAACACACTCTATATATTCTGCGCATATATTCTTCGGTGAAAGAGTTCTGAGGCTCGGTGAAAGAGTTAAAACATACTCTATATATTCTTTGCATATATTCTTCGGTGAAAGAGTTCTGAGGCTCGGTGAAAGAGTTAAACACGTACTCTATATATACTTTGGTGACAGAGTTCTGAGGCTCGGTGAAAGAGTTAAAAACATACTCTATATATTCTTCACATATATTCTTCGGTCTGCGGGCTGCGGTGGGCACGGGCGATCTGCAGTCAGGTTTGTGGATATCAGGTGCACACATTCCTTATCTTTTTCTTTTTATAATACATATTTGCTCATATAATTTCAAGTATGAATATTTCACCACAGTTACCAAAGATTACCAAGGGTAGACCTAGCACAGTTACTCTACAAGGCCTTTATGATTATATAGAGTCTTTAGAGAAACATAGAGAAGAAAGAGAAGCCATGCTACAAAAAGAGTGAGAAGCCATGCTGGAAAATAAATTTGCATCTCTTGAAGACACGATCCAAAAACAAATAGAAAATAAAATAGAACTACTGGAGAATAAAATGGAGGCAATGGAGACTAGATTGCAGGTTATAGAAAAACAAGACCAAGATACTAACCAACCATCCCAGCAAGGAGATGCTGATACTTTAGAGAGTCTTAAAATGAAAGACATGATTAAAGAACTAGAAGAAAAAGTTAATAGCCACCTCACCCTAAATAATGTGGTAGATAAGTTAGATATCAAACCAATTAAAGATGAAATGAAAAAATTAATAGAATTAGACCACGAACGTAACAAAAGGGCCTTGAACCTTATAATCTTCGGTTTAAAAGAGGAAGTAGATGAGGATACTTTAGCCTTAGCCCTGACAGAATTACATAATAGATTACAAATTGAAATAGTGTGTCTCACAGAAGCAACAAAGTTGGGGAAATTAACCGAGAATAAAGGAAGACTAATCCGCATAAAGGTGAGCTCCACTGATCATAAGTACGACATACTTAGTAAAACCTCAAGTCTAAAAGAAACGAGAATATTCATAAATGAAGATCTCATTCCAGAAGATCAAGCAGAATTAAGAAAGGAGGTTCAAAAGGTAAACTAAGCTAGAAAGGAAGGAAAATGGGAAATAATCAGAAATAGAAAAGCCTTTATTCGAGATAGAAACCAAAA
Source organism: Pinus tabuliformis (assembly GCA_031772625.1). NCBI lineage: Eukaryota > Viridiplantae > Streptophyta > Pinopsida > Pinales > Pinaceae > Pinus > Pinus tabuliformis. The sequence goes on along the minus strand of CM062812.1, from coordinate 249,739,288 downwards.
ATATAGTAATCAATATAAATTAAACATGCTCCAAATCCTTTCTTGGAACTATTGGGGCTTCCCATGGAACAAAGGCCCCAAGCTAAGTTGGATTTCAAATGATGTTGATATTATTTTGCTTGTTGAAACTTGGGAGCATGAAGAATCTAAGGTCCGTAACATAGATGGATTTACGCTATGGTCTACCTGGAACAAGCAATCCTCCCATAGAGGCATTGGGGGAATAACTTGTTACATTAAGAAGAACATCTCCCCCCATGCTAGGATTTATAAAAATGACCCTCACAACCAATATAGTTGGATAGAGATCAGAGACATTAATAATAAAAAGTCCTACATAGCAATATGTTATTTTCCCCCATCAATATTAACTTCTATAAGAAGAAGAATCTAGATAAAACTAACCCTTACAATGGTTTAGAGAATGATATTTCTAGCCTAAGGTATGACGATAATATCCTTTTCATAGGTGATTTTAATGCTTGAACTTCAAAAAACCAAGCTATTATTCTAAGCAATCATTCCAACCCTAATCCTCTTTGGTCAAACGAAGACCCTATTCTAGCTAGTAGGTACAAAAGGAGCGCTGATGACCTCGGGGAAAATTTGTTTGGGTTGGAGCTAGTCAAGCTCTGTAGTCTCAGGATCTCATAATTTGCAACGGTCTGAAGAAGTGGCCCAATTCCAGCAAGATGACCTGCATCCATGGACTTGGTAGCAACGTGGTAGACTACGTTATTTTCGATCTCCCATTATACAATGAAATAATAAATTTTTACATCTTAAACGTCCACGAACCTGACTCTGATCATAGACCTTTACTTATAACTCTCAAATTTGTCATGCATAGAGTTCCCAAAAAAAATAATACTTACAGCTAAAAGAACTTAATATTTGATAGAAATAAAAATGATCTCTTTCTAAATGAATTAAAAACCAATTTGCTTCCTTTATCTAGTATAAACAACATAGAAGACCTCTATCATAATTTTACTACAATCCTCTCATATTCTATTAACAAGTTCTCAATTGAAGTTTCAAATAATAAAAGAAATAGCAAAACCAATCCATGGTATGACAAAGATTTTAAAAGTGCGAGGAGAGCAATTAAGGAAGCTGTTGATGAATCTCTTAAAAGGGACAAGATAAAAATATACAAAGCCCTAACTAAAAGGAAAAAGAGGTAGTACATTCGTCAAAGACAGGAGAATCTCTTACACCTCTCTAAGGTCTCCTAAGAAATTTTGGAGGCGAAATCTGACTAGGAAAACTAAAAATAATAATAAAATTTCTCTTCACGATTGGAATTCGTATCTTAAAAAGCTTTATGAATCTCCAAATGTCATGGATAATTTGGAAACCCTGCTCACAACGAAACAAGTTTTCTCTTTAGAAGACATTAAGTTTGGGGTTAATCGCCTCGCTAATGGGAAAGCTAAGGACATTGAAGGTTACCAGGCGGAAATCTTAAAAATTGGAGGTCTTGTCGTCATCCCCCACATCCACAAGCTTTTCAATCAAGCAGTCAAGCAAGGGTTCCCTAAACCTTGGACTGAGAGCCTCATTATCCCTATTTTTAAAAGTGGGGATACAAATAACCCCTCTAATTATCGGACAATTATGATCAGCCCTCTTTTAGCCAAGTTATATGGTAGTATTTTGGAAAAGAAGTTAAGCATATGGCTTGAAAGTGAAGGTAAGTGGGCTAAAGGCCAAGCAGGTTTCAGAAGGCATCACTCAACAACAACCACCTCGTTACGCTTAGGATCATTATGGAGGAATGTCGTAATGATAAATCCAATTTATTTTGTTGCTTTGTGGACTTTAGAAAGGCTTTCGATAAGGTTCCTAGATACAACCTTTGGAATAGATTAGAAGAGCTAAAGGTTCCTCTTGAGTTGAGAATAAGGTTATACGAGAATGTAATTGCCAAGCTAAAGAGCAATGAGGGGTGGCCGAAAGATATTAAGTGTAACATCGGAGTTAAACAAGGTTTCCCCCTCTCCCCTACCCTATTTGGCATTTACATCGATAAGCTCGAAGTCTATTTAGAGGAAGCAGGATCTGATGGCACGATCTTAGCTGGGATAGTTGTCATCCTTCTTCTCTATGCTGACGATATTGTTCTTTTGGAAAGGTGCCCATCTAATCTTGATAAGCAACTCAGGCTTCTTAAGGATTTCTGCTCTACCATGGGTATGATTGTTAACACTGACAAAACAAAAGTTATGATTATCAAATCCAAGAAGGACACTTACGCTAATTTTATGTATGACAATACTAACTTGGAGGAAGTGTATTCTTACAAGTACCTAGGAATTGATATTCATCACAAGCTCAAGTGGAACCATAACATTGAGAAAATGATTAATGGGGGCCGGAAAGCTTATTTTGGTCTTGAAAATACTTGTAAAACAACAAGCCTCGTAATGTGGGATAAAAAGAGGTTCCTCTTTGAAACTTTAGTCACTCTTGTTATCTTATATGGCTATGAGGTTTGGGGTTGCAGCATCTCCAAAGAATCATGGAGAAATATTGAGAAAATCCGAAAGCGTTTTATAACTTATAACATGAAAATTAAAAGTAATACACCCTATCCTATTCTCCTAAGCAGGTATTTCCCCTATTGAGAGTCTAGCCATGATTAGGTTTCTGTTGTACAAGCACAAACTCAATAACATAGATGATCATAGACTTCCTAAGCTAGCTTTAAATTCCAGCCAAAACCACCTAAGGCTCAATTGGGGGTGGCATAAATACACAAGGGCCTGGTTAAACTATTGGGAGATCAACGAGAATTATGCATTGCAAAACATAAATAACATTAAAGATATTGTTACTTCTAAGTTCAAAGAAAAAATGTGGTGTGAGAAAGATTTAGCAGGCTCAAAGAAAATTAAGTTATTATAAGAAGGTCATCAACCCCACCCTAGAAGATAAAAAATATCTCTGTATTTTAACTAGCTCAAAGAAGAAAATTAATATATCAAAGATTAGAACGAATTCTCATGAGCTCCATAGTGAAACAGGTCATTGGGCAGTTCCTAAAATGCCATGGATGGAAAGGATCTGCCATATATGTGAGAATAGGAACATCGAGGATGAAAACCACTTCCTCTTAGAGTGCCCCGTGTACAACCACATTAGATCTCAGTTTCACAGTATTTGTTCCAATACTGACCTTCCTAGCCTTTTACAATGTCAAAATTATAGTGAGCTTGGGAGGCTTGTCTCCAAGCTTTTTGAGCATAGGAATAAAATATTAAATCAAAATAAATAATTTATTTCTTTAGGTCCGATAGACCAATGCTTGGTCTTAGCGGACGTTCACCATCATCATCATCAATAGCTAGTATCTTAAATATAGTTTAATTAAACTAAAAATTTTAAAGTGATTGGGTTAACATTGTGCATTGATTTCACTGTAAGCACAAAAAATTATTGACAATGTACATTTATTTTTGTGTTATAGTAATTCAACCTATTAATATTGGAGATAAAGAGAGACAAGGTATGATGATTACTAGAATAGCTTGAGCTAAAGATTTAAATTGTTTATGATTTAACCTATCATTTTCATATAATAGATATGAAAAGATGACAATCGATATGAAAACATGACAAAAGTATTAGGGGTGACAATAAGAATAGTAGAAGAAAATAGTTTGATATTAATCACAATGAAGACTATTTATAATCGACTATATTCTTATTATTCACAATTTCTATCATTCAACACTATTACATTGTCACTTTACATTCAAAATTTTCATTTCATCATTAAAGTTATTAACAATATTTATCATATCAACAAACTAAGGTAACTAAGCAAGTTTAAAATTAAAATGACCATATTAATCTGAGACGTGATTAGCATATTTAAAATAATTATATTAATATTAGATGAATTTACATATTATTGATAAAATCAATCATATGTTTGTTAGATTTTCTTTGGCCGCACACGACTAAACCAGCCTAGATCCATCTTAACTTCGGATCTGTCAAGCTCTAAGAGTGATCAAATCTCTCGAGGAGAAAACCTTTCCTGAAGTTTTGCACTCAAAAAAGAGGTTTGCACCTCGAGATATTTGATCCCTCTCGGCGCTTGATAGACCCAGAGTTAATATGGATCTAGGTTGGTTTTATATTAACTTTAAAAAGATAAAATATTTGAAAGTAAAAAAAAACACCTTATGTTTTCACTTTTGAATGTGAAGAAATGTATAATTTTTATATTTTTTTAAAAATATTTTAATACAACACTTAAATAGACTATTTGAATATTTATATTAACTCATTTATTCCAATATCATTTTCATGTATATGTATATAGAGAGAAAGTATAAAACAAGTATAGATTCATCTTAAGTATACATCCAGCAAGGGTCGAGAGGGATCAAATCCATTGAGGTGTGTAACACATCTATCCGCACTTAACACAGTAAAAACATTTTTATTAATTAATATCGTTTATTGAATTAATCTATCATCATTTATTAAAAGGTACATGAGTACCTAACCTTACCTTCTCATCTTACCTAGCGTTAATGACATTTATAAGCAAATCTTTTCTTGGAATTTGGTTACCACTTGATGGTTTGGGTCTTAAATGCATTGGTTAAAGTTTCATTAACCAACAAATCTAACCCTCGCTATGGTGTTGGATGGCTCTCGAACCCGAGATACCAACCTCCAGCTATCCACGATCTTAGTAATCCTTATGGAACTCTTTCCACTGTTGATCTTGGAAAGAGGCTCTCAATGGCTTGGATTTGTTTTCTTTGGATAAGTGTACCTACCCTCTAGGTATTTGAGGTTTACTGTCATTTGTTCCAATGCTTCTACAGAGAGGCTAGCTTCGCTCATCCCTCCATTACAATTCTTACCAGACCCTTGTTACATCCATGCTCAGGTAAAATAGAATACTTCAACTATCGTAGATTTCACAGGTTCATGGGTGAAGGGTATTCTCTTTTCAGTGTCGATTCCTTCTTCCTTCATAGCCTAGTTTTGTTACTATAGAGGGTGATGGCCGCTGCTTCTTCTCTTTATTCTACTCAGAGGCAACTCACACTGTCAACCAGTTACCTATTTTTCCATTTGGATGGTTCACCGGATCCAGGCATTGTTCCTGTTGTAGGTTCTATCTCTGGAGTAGTTCTACCCAGCAAAAGGACCCTACATCGCAGGCAGCTGGCCTAGGTAGAATATTCCTATTGCATTCTTAGCTTGGGTTGTTATTTATTTTGTCTGCTATATATATATCTATATATATATATATATATATATATATATATATATATATATATATATGAACATAACTAAGAATGAATGGTTTTGATTTAGGGGAGTAGTTGGGTTCCCATGGGGATCTCCAGAGGACAACCTTTAGGGTATCACCCCTCGTCTCTGCCCCACTACATAGGTTTTCCAAAACTCCTTTTTATTTCTGGGAAGTTTGATAAATTTGTTGTCTAAAACCCTCATGGGTTTACTCCTATTCATTTGGATACCTCGCTCTATACAGGGTCGTTGTATAAATTGTTAGTTTCTATTTGATTTTTGGTTTTGGAGACCCTCGAGGTTGATGCTATAAATATACATCTCAACATTATATTGTTTTATTACTTTGTATGTCTCTTCCGGTTCTTGGTTGCTCAGAGATAGTTGTTAATTTGATATATATATATATATATATATATATATATATATATATATATATATATATATATATATATATATATATATATATATATATATATATATATATATATATATATATGTATATATATACCTAGGTGGCAGATGATTACACTCCAGGGTTTGATGGTCGTGATTTTTGATTACTTTGTTTATACTGATCAGCCCTTAATGGCTTGTCGAAGATGGATTTAAATGTTTTAATCTTCAAATTTATAGTTTTCTCAAATTAGGTAATAATTTAAAATGTAGCCCTATACTAAGGCTTCTTATCAATTAGGAATTTGCATTCTATCTGGAACAATGTGTTTCAATATCACTTCCTTGTTTTCGTATTTTTAATAGTGAAGTGGCACATCCGTAATTCAACGGAACACATCCGTAATTCAACGGAACAACCCTATGGCTAACCTGCTTTCATTTTATGGATTGTTTATTCAATGTATAATAACATTGATAGTAAAATTTCTCTCTTAAGGTTCACTGTGTCTGTTTCTAATTGTATCATAACATTCCACCGAGGATGCATTATTATTATTCTAACAAAGTATCACTACACTAAGTAGCCAATGCTTACTGTTTATTGCATTTTCTTAGCATTTTACAGTTACTATAGTTCTGTTATATTTCCTTCTGTAATAAATCATTATAACACATAATATATTGTTGTATAATATTTGTGTTGGTGCCAGTAACTCTTTATTCATTGGTATGAAGAATGCATTTTCTAAAACTCATTAGTCTTGTTTAAATCATTTCATAACTCCAATTTTTACTAAAAAGAATTTTCAAGGTTTACTTTACTTATTTCTAGTATTGGTCACGACTTTAAGGAAATAAATTCAATCTTGTCATATAATCATTAAATTATCACAACAAAGAAATGTTATTGCATAACCATTGATTTACACATAAAAGGATCAACATTGTACAAGTAGTAGAAATATAGGTTCTATTTTTATTTATGAGGATTTCTAATACTCTGTTCCCAGACAATTATCTCCCTATACCATAAACTGGTAAATCTGAAACCTACTGCATCCCTCAACTCTTCAAAACTCTGCTTCAATGCATTCTACAATAGTTATTTTTCCTTTTCTTTGATTTCATTATTCTAAAAATTATCAATTAACAAAATTATAATATGTTCTCAGAAAGCTTCTGGGTTATGGCCACACCTCCCTACCAATGAGAATGATTTGTTCACCATTCCCCCCCCCCAAGCTCTCCCAACTCCCAAAACAGTGGTTACAATCAATATCTTCCTTTCATGCTTAATATAGATACTCAAAGCCTTCCTGGACTGAGCCTGAATATTCTTATAGAGGTTGAGCTTTTCCACTGGTCTTTACCAGATCAGGAATTGAGCTCTTGGGCAGCACACAGCCTCAACCCAATTCTCCATTCTTAACTTTCTACAAAATAAAAACACCAACCCCCTCCTCTTCCTTGGATCCTTTCTTTAAAGAAAGTCCCTTGGAGTATGGGGTAACTGTTTCCTCCAATTGTTTCTTGGGAGTTAGGCACTCTTGTGGTCCCCCTCAGCTTTCCTTTCCTCAGATAACACATATTCTCGTAAATTCTTAATCATTTCTTTTAAATAAGAATTAAAAGTAATTTCTAACTCACTTAGGTTCTTAACTAACAAAATAACCTGTTAACCTTCATAAGAGGTATTTTTTTAACAATTAAAATGTTTGTAAAAGACGGAAATTAAAACTAAAGTAACCGGGGGTGTTACAACTCCCCCCCCTTATGTGCAACACCATCCTTGGTGTTCTCCCAGTACTGAAGCAAAGCCGGATAAGCTTGTCGCATAAAGCCTTCATCTTCCCAAGTAGCTTCATCTGGGCCAAAGTGCTTCCATTGCACTTTAACTTGGATGATAGCTCACTTCCAAAGCATTATTTCTCTTTGTTCTAGAATACGCAGGGGTTCGACCAGGAATTCTCCGTTCGTTCCTCCCTGTATGTATTTCGAATTAATGACATGGCTAGGGTTATATATATATCTTTTAAGTAATGACACATGGAACACATTATTCATAGGTGACCTGGTAGAGCGAGATGATAAGCTACAGGCCCAACTCTTTCCAAAATTTTAAACGATCCATAGTCACTTTGTTTCCCCGAATTTACTGTTTTCTTAGCTTACTGCCAAAGAAAATCATATTCAGGATCCTTCATAGCTGCTTCTTTAATTTGACTTAAAATCTTACTTTCCACCTTACTGAATGAGATCTCATAGATGTGATGCACTTTCCGGCTTAAAGCATCCACCACACGGTTCTCCTTCCCCTTCAAGTGCTTAATATCAAAATCAAATTCACTTAGGAAGGTTGTCCATCTTTCTTGCCGAGCATTTAAGTTTGGATGTTTGAAGAAATAGGTCAAACTATTGTGATCTGTCATTAGAAGGAATTTCTTCCCCAATAGGTAGTGCCACCACATTTTCAAGGCATGGACCACAACTGTTAATTCTAGGTCATAAGCTGAATATATTTGCTCGTGATCTTTAAGCTTTCGAGATTCATAGGCTATCACTCTCCCTTCCTGCATCAACACACCTCCAACCCCTTCTTGACAAGCATCTGTGCATACCATGAATTCCTTCTCTAGGTCCGCTATTCCTAATACAGGGGTCATGGTTAATAATTGTTTCAAAAGTTCAAAGTTGTGCTAAACTTCCTCTGTCCAGTGAAAGGCCTTTCCTTTTTTTCTGTAGTGAAGTGATAGGGTATGCAATTTTTGAAAAATCTTTTATAAATTGTCGGTAATAACCGGCCAAGCCCATGAAATATCTGATGTCGGTTAAATTTTTTGGAACTGTCCAATTCATCATGGTCCTGATATTCTCCAGATCTTTTTTTATACCCTCTGAGGATATAATATGGCCTAAATACTGAATCTTATTTTTATAAAAATCACATTTACTGTATTTGGCGTACAATTGATTTTCCCTTAGGACTTGAAGTACTATTCAGAGGTGTTCTTGGTGTTATTTCAAGTTGTCTGAGTAAATTAGTATATCATAAATAAATATTAAAACAAATTTATCCAAATAAGGATGAAAATTTCCATTCATCAGACTCATAAAGCTTGTTGGTGCATTGGTGAGTCTGAAAGGCAATACAATGAATATGTAGTGCCTGTAACACGTTCTAAATGTTGTCTTGATCAAGGTGGATTTTTGTGGCCACCCACCTATCCCACTTGGACCCCCACAATTGTCTCTTTTAGTTTTTTAGTTTCCTTAATTGTAGCACAATTTACTATTTTTGGCATTTTTTTGGGTCCTGAACTTTCGGAGCTGTTTTGAGGCTCTAAACAATGTTTTTTGGGAAAATTGAGAGCAACATGGGTCCATGGATTGAATTTCCTCACTCAAAAGTTGTATTTCTCAGATACGTATTTCTAACGAGGTATTGTACACGTAAAACATATATCTTATGCCAAGGTTACGACCCCAGGAAGTTGATGTACCAATTTACCCAAACAGGGCCCATAGTTTAGCGCTTCATCTCCTAGGGTTAGTTTTTTTGATGGTTAGGGTTTCCATCATTTATTAAAAATAAATAAGCCTTCACGCCTCATTGTAACACAGTTTAGAGGCATGTAGCTACCACAACTCTTCTCAGATATAAGCTACCATCGCCCGAGCTAGTTTATTTCCATTTCTGTTTATAAGCATATTTCAATATTTTACATTAATCAAATGAAGTATTATTTTTGTTGAATCTATGTATTTATGGTTATCTATGTAATTTGTTGTGTTCCTGTTTAAATCTGGATCAGTGGTATCAGAGTGGTCTGCTCTTTCTTTGTTTTTCTTTCCATATCCCCAATGAGGTCAGGATATAAGGAGTTAGGGCTCGATTTGGTCGAACCCTTGCAAGATCAGCCTCACAAATCCCGACGGCCTCCCATGGCAGATGAAAAGAAAGATGAGGGGGCAAGAGATCCTATCAAAATATTGCTCGAAGAAGCCCTCGAGCAATAGAGGAACGCGATGATGGACATCTTTTCCCACATCTTTCAGCGGCTACCCAGGGGCGACACAGCTACTTCCATGAGCTACTATGGAAATGCCACACCCTTTAAGGTATAAGGTAACTTTGAAATCCCCATATTCGAGGGTCAAATAGAAGTAGATGTCGTAGATAAATGGTTAAATCTACTAGAAGAGTATTTTTTAGTTCATGATTTTTTTAGTCGAGAAAAGATTACTTTTGCTCTTCTCAAAGAAGCCCCCCATGTCAAGGACTGGTGGGAAACCTACTGCAAGCAGAAGGACGAAAGTACAAGCTCACTATTTTAAACCGCACCCACTTGGAATTCATTCCGGGATGCCATCAAGGAGAGGTACTACCCTGTTAGGAGCTATGAGGACAAATACATAAAGTGGACCATGCTACGGTAGGGAAGGGAACAAGATGTGCTAGAGTTCACAAATATTTTTCATACCCTTTGCACAAAGTTGGGTGTCAAGGATTCTGAGCTGCATTTGGTACTCAAATACCACAGTTGCCTACACAGGTACATCCAAGATGAGATGGAGTTCCTGGACATCTCCTTGCTCGGCACGACGTACTGATACACTATCAAGGTCGAGCAGAAGTTTAAACAAAAGAAGAGAGACTTTGGATCTACGAATCCGAAGAACAAAGGACAAAGCCAAGGTGGGGTGACCCAAGACAACCCGTCGAAGCCGCAAGAAGAAAACAACACCATGAAGTCAAAGAAGGACAAAGGAAAGTGGTGTGAGTTCCATAAGAGCCCCACTCATAACACAAGTGAGTGTCAGACTAAGTAGTCGTTGGTGGCCGAGTTAAAGGCTTCAGAAGTAGAAGCATGTTCCTACCTTGAATTAGAACCCGACAAGGGGAATGACAAAGGGAATCAAATCATTGATGCAGAGCACAGCGCCATTGTTTCCACCACCAAGGTCTAGAAGAATGAGCCCGAAGATCTAAAGGAGGGGGAGCGTCTTTTCCACTCACAGATGTGGGTGAAGAATTCACTGCTATAATTCATTGTTGACAATGGGAGCCAAAAGAACCTCATTTCAGTAGAGATCGTGAAGCGGCTGGGCCTACTAACCACACCACCCACATCCATACAACATTGAGTGGCTTCACCAAGGGCGAGATCTCCAAGTCTGCCAACAGTGCCGCCTTCCCTACAGTATCAAGCCCTTCATAGATGATGTATTGTCTAATGTTGCACCTATTGATGTTTGTGATGTATTATTAGGCCAACCATACATGTGGAAGTGACATGTTGTGTATGAGTCAAGGCCTCACATTGTTATTATTTCTTTGGGTAATTCATTATACAAGATACCAGAGGTAGCCCCACCTACTGCCACCTCTTTAATCTCTACTAAGAAATGCAGCAATATCATCTCCCAGACTAGGCAAATCATTTTTTGTCTGGTTCTCTCCCAAAGTAAGGGGAAGATCATCACCACATCCATGACCCCCACGAAAGATTCCTCCATGCAGTAGCAGTAGAAGATGTATGTGATCATGAAAGAATACATGAATATCTTCTCCTCACCCACATGGGTAACGTTGCACTGTCAGGTCAATCATTCATTTGATCTGACTCTTAGAGCACCTTTACCCAACAGGTAGATATATCGTTGTTGCATTCTAGAAAATGGCAAGTACAAGCAATGACATGATCAACATTAGATACCACGCAAGTTTCAAGTGGGTTACAAATTTTGCCTGCATCTACAGAAACGATGCCTTATAAGATCCCATCAGAAGCTCAGACCACTCCGTTGTGGTCGTTTAGGTTCCTATACCATTAGGAGTCATAATTTTGAATGGCTAAGGTTAAGCCTTGTAATATGTACATACCTTTGCTTCCTGCAAATGTTTTCCATATTGAAAAATAAAAAATGAAAAGAAGGTATGTCCTAAAGAAAATTGAAGGACAAAAAAAATAAAGAAAGAGGTCCAAAAATGTGAAAAATATGAACCGCAAAAGACAAAAAGAGACCATGAAAGTGTGAAAGTCTGAATGCCACTACTATTTACTTTATGAAAAGTAATTATTGTGTACAGCTTGTGATTCATGCCACAATCCAGGGTAATAAAACTATTTAATCTTGATTATACCATGCTTTAAATTTCATGTTGATAGTTAGAGAATAAAATCTAACCAAACTATTTAATCTTGGCAGATTATTAGATTAGGTAGAGTAAAATAAAAGGAGCTCATCAATTTAATCTGAGCACTTGGATGATATAGTGATAGAGTTAGATAGTTTTCTTTGTGAAAAGAAAAGAAAATGTTTTAATAAGGGTTTGCTAGTCTAAATGCACCCTAATAAAGTGAAGAAAAAATGGTAGGACAAGTAGATGGGTAAGTAGAAGAAAGGTTGTAGAAATATGATGATAGGGAAAAAGCATATTTATCCTCTCTCATCATGGGTTTCAAATGTAAATGGTCAATCAAGCATGAAGATGGATTTCAAGGTTAATTGATTAACTTCCCCCATTCATTTCACCTTTTGCTTAACTAATTTCCCATAAATAAAGTTCAAAGTACTTAAAACCTCTAAGTCAAAGAGGTTGAAAGCATTTCCTTGACTTTTGGAGGGAACGGACCCTCGGCTCAATGGTTTATGGTTATCAAGTACTAAATTCCACTCATAAAAATTCATCCCCCCTTCAGTTCATTCATTTTCCTAAATAATGTTCCTTTCCTAAGGATAAAACACTTTTTGCCTTGGAAAAGCATTGTTCCCCCCACATAAAGAATTTTCATATAAAAAACCCACCAAAACACTTTACTCGAAGTATTAATGTTAATACGTGAAAAACATCAAATTCAAAAAAAAGAGCATTTACTTAGTGATTCTTCCCTTTTCTGCTCTTCTTTTCATATTAATTACTAATTTTATTATATTAAATCCCGATGAAAAACCCATTTCCCCATATATATATATATATATATATAGCTCCTATGCGTTAATTAACCCTCCACCCTAGTTTAACTATAAACTATTATTCTCACCTAAAACCCTGACCAAAATCTCTAATTGGTCGATCTAGGAGAAAAATTAATAATCCCACCTTAATTCGCCATTAATCTCGATACTTCCATACTTAAAGTGCCCGTCGAGCCCCCATTAACCTCCCCACGAAATCGTGCCCTGACCACCGTCTGATCTGAAGACCCAGATCTAACGCCCCGAAACCATTTCAGTTGGTATCCTCTGCTGGAAGATACACACTTGAAAAATTTGTTTCCCATGAGACCACCCCGACGACATGTCAGTCGCTGAGTGGAATCAGGCAGCCCCTCCTAAAAACCACCCGACGCCCATAAGCGATGCGAAATTAACCACTTACCACCTTCCCGCTACACAATAAAGTGACCATTGTTCGCCCTGTACCCGCAAAAACTAACTCTTTGCGTGTAAAAGCCAAAAAGCCCCAAATCATTCATTTTCACTGGAATTTCAACTGTAAACCTCTGTATGCATCCACGCCACCTATGAACATCGAAGCCGTCAACCCATGTCCAATTGCACTCCAAAGACGTCGTAGACCACCCAGACAACCTTGCAGCCTATATAGAACCCCTTCAACCATTTGCAGTCACCAGCCGCCCTGCTCAGAACCATTTCACCCCAGTTCCAGGTATTTAAGCCACAATTCATCAAAAATCCTATCAATTTCAAAGAAACCAATGATTGAGTATTCTTAGTTAAGTTTAAAATTAATTAAGGAAACTCAAGCCTACTCTGTGTTGAACCACCGTTGCCCAAAAAAAACGCTGCAAATTACCTCCCCCATTCTCAAATCCACAAGAACTAAGAATGGCTGCCCCAATTTCCATGGATGTAAGACCTGTCACCACTACCCATTGATACAGGAGCATTCAGCCCAAGGAAAATCATTGTAAATAGTAGACATAGGGGGTCATGCATTTTAGGAAATATTTTTCCTAAGTATCAAGTTAATGCAATATTTAGGCCTTTAAGTGTGATTTAATTAGATAATGGTAGAATATGTAGATTCTCTCAAAACAAATAAATGAGAAGTGAATAAATGACAAAGAGTTAGAAGTCAAATCCAACTCTTAGATAGTTCCATGATTCAAGGAACAAGAGAGAGATTTTAGGAATTAATGAGAGTAGAAGTGGACCGTTGAGCTGATAAGGGGGCTTTTTTGTTTTAAAATAGAGAAAAAGATGGAGTGGATAAATTCTGCCACATATGTATGCATGTAGCGAGCTTTAGGGCTTTTGTTAGAGGATTGACCAGGTCCTTCATAGTAATCCAATCCAAATTTTCCATATAAATATATGTAAGCCTACGGGCAGAAAGAGGAGGCCACGAATAGTAGAAATCAGGCATGTGTGAGACGAGGAGTCTCGAATGTAATTTGTGTTTTTACATTAATATATATGCAGAGTTTTATCTTGACTGTGTCAGTATGTGTTGAAGAGTATTTTGTGAATGATTTACTATGAATTCGTAGGCTCTGTAGGTTGTAGGCAGAATTCTGAAGGATGTAGAGGAACATAGTGATTCAGAGGAATCACAATGGATTTCGAATCCAAGTGAAGAGATAGAAGAAGCTCTGGAGGAATGGAGTAGCGAGGATGCACTTAAGAGTTAAGCTCAAAGAATCTAAATAGTGGAAGGCGGAGTTATGAAGAACAAGTAGAGAAAGAAGAGCATGATTCAGTAGAATCGAAAGGAATCATTGAGTCCAATTGGAGCATCAGAGTGGAGCTCTGAAGAGAAGGAGTGAAGTTAAGCACTAGTGAGAATGAGTTGAGCAGCAGAAGAGTGGAAAGTAGAACCTTTGAAGAAGCCCAAACTACAAAGAAGAAACTGAAGAAAACGTGCAAAAACCTAAACACAGAGAGTCGAGCTGAAAAGTGAAGGATGGAAGCTCAGCATCTGTTGGATCATTAAGATCAACGGCCAAGATTAAGTCACATCGGCAAAAACCATTTTAAGATTAGCGGAGCGATCCTTGGAGGATTGGGATGAGAGAATGCAGATTTATCATGAACCATTGGATCGTGTCCAGATCAATGGTCACGATGTAAATCACAATTGGAAGTTGGAGGTACCAAGGGCCAGTAGTAGTGGTTAGCGGTGTTGCGATATCACGAACAATGATAAATCACTTATCGCATATCAAAGAAACCGGAGGTTGCAGCGGAAGTGTTGTGGAGTGATAAGTTATGGAACCGATGATAAATATAGTCGCAATTCAAATGAACTTGAAATCTGAATAAAGGGTTTTTATATGTTAAATATGTATTAACCAAAGTTTGAGAGAACTGGTATATATATATATATATATATATATATATATATATATATATATATGGATTATGGTTTACATAAAGGTTCTAAAGGGTTTTGATTCCCGAGAGGAAGGTTCAGGCAGGGTGATTGAGTTCCTATGCACAGGAACTGATAAATGGATTGTAACCAGTGATGGTTGAAGTTTTGACTCCTTAGAGAGTTGGAAAGCCTGGGACTGAAGTGTTTATGCATTTTAATGCATACTGTGGGTATATGTTGGGTAACCTAACATCAGTTTGGCTAATTATGGGTATATGTCGGGGACCCTTGCACCATTAGTGGTATCATATCAGAAGTTTGTTATCAAAGCAGATCTGCAATCACAACAGATTCGTATCAGAATAGAACTAAGGTTAGAGCAGAATTGTAATTGAAACAGTTGGGGTTAGACAGAACACAAAAATTCTATGTGAAAGAATTAAATTCTGTATGATGTGTAGCAGTTCCAGCAGAGGCTTGGAATAGGTAGGAACATAGAATTCCTTAAAGGAAAGAAAAAGCAAGATTGCTTAATGCAAGTTCTCAAGGAAAAAGGACTTGGAGACAAAATAGAGGACAATCCATTCAAGTGTAGAAGAATGGGTGAAACAAGATCATGCTGAGGTTTTGAAGGAGAGGTAATATGTTATGTTCTTGTTTTAAATTGAGAATGTGTGTTTTTATACTAATGCACAGGTGATAGCAAGAAAAGCTGTGAGAGGAGAACCAGATGTGTTTTTGAAGGAGTAAGGGGAACACTCTGAAGGAGAAGTGGCAGTGAACCTGAAGAATTCAACAAGAGATTGGACAGAGACGACAGCTGAAGTGTTCTGAAGAGGAAGTGAGAGATTGCAGAAGCCTAGAAGGAGCAAAGGTGTTGCTCAAGAGGAGGTTCCAGATAGACGATCGTACTTACCAAAAGACTGAGTGAGGAGAGATTAGTGAGGTAAGATTGTAGCCAGGAGGACTAGCTTTTGCAGAGGCTTATTGCAAAGGAGCTCATGAAGAAAGAAGAGAAGAAGATGACTATTGATAGTCATAGCGGAGGTTTAGAGAGAAGCCACAGTAGAGGATATAATAAAGAGGATGCCAAGCAAATGGCAAGAGGATGAGTCAAGAAGAAATTGACAAAGAGGTTGTTGAATTAAAAGAACAACTCAATGCATTAAGGAGAATGCTTGAGGAAAGCTAGAGACTAGGTTGGGTCTTGAGGAAGAAGCCAGTCAAGTGGCATGAGATGCAGAGAAGGCTACAACAAATACAAGTGAAGTGGCTGATGGCAAACCTCAAGAAGGTTGAGTTGGAAATGGAAATGGAAATGGAAGAGTCTGTTTGTAAACCAGAACAAGGAGAAATTCTGGGAGAAATTGAATATGAAGACTTGAAGACTGAAACTTCAAGTAAGGCCAAAGGGTCACATGCGTTTAAAACTAACAATTTGTGTATGATTGGAGGTGAAACAGGTGAAGGACAATTTGCTGATATTTTCATAGAAATGGAAGAAGATAAGAAGAATCTAATTTATGTCTTGAAAGAAGATGAGATAAATAGATCTCATATACAGTTGGGGAAAGATATCAAGCAACAAAGTGAAAAGCTTAAAGATATTGAAGAAGAGACTATCAAAGAATTTCTAAATCATATGAAGGATTTAGAATAGCAAGAAGATATGATGGCTGAACCATCCAGTGGGACCATAAGGTCTTATGTTTTTAAGATTGATAGTTTGTCTGTGGATGCAGAACAAATGCAGGAGAATATTAATGCAGATGGTGAGACAGGGATAGATCTTGGAGAAGATAAACGACAAGGGACTGAAGGAAAACTTTAGAAAGAGACTATGTTAGCTGAAAACATAGTAAAAGATCATCAATTCACTATGATGATAGGCATAATGGAGATAGCCATGGAAACTGTTGACAGAGATAGCAGGGAAGAAGGACATCTACTGAAAGATGTTAAGAAGGAGGAACCCTATGCAAAGGTTTTAACCTTGGGAAAGGGAACAATAACAAAGGAGTGTTTTGAAGAGGATGGACAGTCTTTTGAAGATGTCAAAAGTCTGGAGGAGTGCTCTAGGAGAACAAAGTATGATGGAGAAGACCTCTTGAATGAGGGAAGTAGTAATTTGCTACAGTAGAAAGACCTTGAGATTACAAGGGTCAAAGGAAGACAGTGTTTTAACACTGTGACACAGCATGTGAAGGATGAAGTTGGAAAAAGAGAGCATTGTGATGAAATGCTTGCTAAGTGTGAAGAGGAAATTAAACTGTTGGAGAAATTGATGAGATAACCTGATGGTAGAACAGAAGTTATAGTTACAGTTTCTGAAGAAGAAGATGTATCTCAAATAGCCATCGAGACAGGAAGATGTAATAATTTGTTTGCAGGTTCATTAAAAAGCATGAATGAGTATGATTATGTGATCAAAGAGATTGAGCAGAGATTTTTTAAAGATGGTATGGAGGCTCTTAAAGAAAAAGAGGGTAAGGATGAAAGGGAGGCAATAGGAATCAAACAATTTCAAAGTGAAGATAACGAGCAACAGGTTAAGAGAGGAGAAGTTCACTATTGTGAACTCAAGCAGGAAGACATCATTAGAACATATGGTGTGGAAGAGAGAGTAACTGACAGTCTCACGAACTCTGCTGAGAATTCGAATCAGCATACTGAGGGGCTAACAGAGGAGGAGGAAATAGAGCAACAAGATGAAATGTTTCCAAAGAAAGAAGGGGCACTAAGGCCTCATGTTTTATACTTTAACAATTGGTTTGTGAATGCAAGTTATGTTGTAGATGATGAAAAAGATTTGAAGAAGAACATAAAGGTGCAGAAGATAGAGGAAAGCAACAATAATTTGAAGATTAGAGAAAAGAAAGATATGTACCAGTCCAAAGATGTGCTGGACATAGAGATTGAAGAGTTATGGCAGATGATGATAAAGAAACTCAGGTGGAGGAAGCTGATGATAGAAAGAGTGATCAATCATAATGTGAAGCTGATTGAGAAGAAAAGAAAAGAAATAAGAATGAAACAGAAGACAACAGACATACAACATCAGCAAAGGTGCAAGGCAATTGGGAAATTACAGAATAAAGTGTGGGATCCAAGAAGACAAAGATCAGAAGACACATGATCAGGAGATCATGAATTTTTCTACTTTGGGAGTCTGATGCAAGAGAATTTAGCCCAAGGAAAATCATTGTAAATAGTAGACATAGGGGGTCACGCATTTTAGGAAATAGTTTTCCTAAGTATCAAGTTAATGCAATATTTAAGCCTTTAAGTGTGATTTAATTAGATAATGGGAGAATATGTAAATGCTCTCAAAGAAAATAAATGAGAACATGAGTGGTGAATAAATGACAAAGAGTTATAAGTCAAATCCAACTCTTAGATAGTTCCATGATTCAAGGAACAAGAGAGAGATTTTAGGAATTAATTAGAGTAGAAATGGACCATTGAACTGATAAGGGGACTTTTCTGTTTTAAAACAGAGAAAAATATGGAGTGGATAAATTCTGCCACATATGTGTGCATGTAGCAAGCTTTAGGGCTTTTGTTAGAGGATTGATCAGGTCCTTCATAGTAATCCAATCCAAAGTTTCCATATAAATATATGTAAGTCTACGGGCAGAAAGAGGTGGCCACGAATAGTAGAAATCCGGCTTGTGTGAGATGAGGAGTATTGAATGTAATTTGTGTTTTTACATTAATATATATACAAATTTTTATCCCGACTGTGTCAGTATGTGTTGAAGAGTATTTCGTGAACGATTTACTATGAATTAATAGGCTCTGCAGGTTGCAGGCAGAATTCTGAAGGACGCAGAGGGATGGAGTGATTGAGAGGAATCACAATAGATTTTGAATCCAAGTGAAGAGACAGAAGAAGCTCTGGAGGAATGGCGTAGCGAGGATGCACTTAATAGTTAAGCTCAGAGAAGATGAACAGTGGAAGGCGAAGTTTTGAAGAACAAGTGGAGAAAGAGGAGCACGATTAAGAAGAATCGAAAGGAATCATCAAGTCCAATTTGAGCATCAGAGCGGAGCTTTGAAGAGAAGGAGTGAAGTTAAGCACTAGTGAGAATGAATTGAGCAGCAGAAGAGTGGAAAGTAGAACCTTTGAAGAAGCCCGAACTACAAACAAGAAACTAAAGAAAACGCGCAAAAACCTAAATACAGAGAGTCGAGAGGAAAAGTGAAGGATGGATGCTCAACATCCATTGGATCATTAAGATCAACGGCCAAGATTAAGTCGCGTCAGAAAAAACGCTTTTAAGATTATTGGAGCGAGCCTTGGAGGATTTGGATGAGCGAGTGCCGATTTATTGTGAACTGTTAGATCATGACCAAATCAAAGGTCACGATGTAAATCGCAATTATAAGTTGGAGGTACCAAGGGCCAGCAGTAGTGGTTAGCGGTGTTGTGATATCGCGAACAACGATAAATCACTTATCGCATATCAGAGAAAGCGAAGGTCACAACGTTAGTGTTGTGAAGCGATAAGTTATAGAACCGACGATAAATATAGTTGCGATTCAAATGAACTTGAAACCCGAATAAAGGGTTTTATATGTTAAATATGTATTAACCAAAGGTTGAGAGGACTGGTTATATATATATGGATTATGGTTTACGTAAAGGTTTCAAAGGGTTTTGATTCTTGAGAGGAATCTTAGGCAGGGTGATTCAGTTCCTATGCACAAGAACTGATAAATGGGTCGTAACCAGTGATCGTTGAAGTTTTGACTCCTTAGAGAGTTGGAAATTCTGGGATTGAAGTGTTTATGCATTTTAATGCATACTATGGGTATATGTTGGGTAACCTGGCATCAGTTTGGCTAAGTATGGGTATATTCCGGGGACCCTTGCATCACCCATCTAGACTTGGACCACCTTCCCCTAGCCGACAAAGATTTTTAGATAAAGGAAACCTTTGTCCAAGAATCCCCGCTCAAAGTATACTACCAAAGTAGCGATAGGTACTTGAACCATGCAGATGAAATTGGTCTGTGGGATTCCAATTTGCCTAAATACCAATTTCCTCAAGTTCACATTTTCCCAGAAATTGTGCATTAGTGCCATGCCAATTATATTCCAAGTCAGAGAATAGTCATGTCCCCTAACTAGACAATACTATTCATTATCACTGCAGAATCTATAAATGAGATGTTACAACTCCAACCTAGCCAAAACTTGACTCCTCTTTCAATTGGAGCCTTATTAGACCAGTTCCCTAAGCTTACTACTGAAAAATTGGAAGAAATGTTTGGAACTTTCATAAGAGAAGAAAAACACATCCCAAAGGATCCTCCTCCATATGTAGCTACCATTTTCTCCTCATGGGGGAGAAATATTGTGGATATGATATCTAGTGTCCTATGTTATACCACCAGTGAATACATTGATGAGATTATTTTAGCCTTCATGTCCATGTACACTCCAGGGTAGCCTTATGCTGTCACATATGACTATGCTCAATTCATAGCCGACATGATGCATCAACAGTTCCTTAGAATGAGTAATGAGAGATTCTTCAAATACTCCTCCATTTTGTATCACCTTTTCCTATATTTCCAGTCAGACAGATTCCCACTTACCTTGCAAAAGTTGGACAGCAAGGGCCAACCAAGATCAGTCATCTTCTGGACCCCATTGATTCATCAATATTCCTCCCCCTATTCATACAATGAATTCATAGATTCCTTTGTCCACCCTGTGATGACCATGCTCAATGGAACCCCTCCACCAAGAATCATTCTTGATATTAGGAGAGTCCTTCATCTAAACATCAATCATCAGGTGGGAGATTGGTACTTGTAGCAAAACCACACTGAAATCAGGATTTATGGGTGCCATCTTGCCCCATACAAACTACCTAAATACCTCCCAATGAGGTTATTTTCCTTGGAGTACTACAAGAAGATAATAAATTCAGATGAGGTAAACTTTGCTAAAGCAAAAAATAAAGCCCAGCTCAAGATCAGATACCAATTGGGTCCTTTTATTTGTAATAGCAGAGAAGCTAGAAAGGAGGTAGACTTGATCCTTTAGAGATTAAAATTAAAACTTAGCTTCTTATGCAGATATGATCCCTTGGATTTCATCTGCAAAAGAAGGTAGAAAAATAAGATGGCTCCCTATATCCATCATCGCATCCCTCAGATAGAAAAGTATTCCAACCAATTGCGATGGGTGGAAAACACTTTAGAGGACAGGAATAATACTGAAGTTGCTATAGAAAACACATTATTAGATCTGGAAAATCAAATTGATGAAAATTCATTTCTATAGGTACCACCTCAGGAAGGGACAATGAGCACTCCCCCTATCATGCAGACTCCTCTGAATGAGGAGAAAAATCCCAAAAGGGGCAGGGAGGAAGGATCAAGTTCAGGGACACAAGCCTTCAATGTTCAATATGAAAGAGGCCAAAGCAAAAGACTTAGACTCAATCGTGTGTCAGAATAGGAAGACACTGATGGCTCAGTTGAAATAACTAATTATGAGCAAGAAAGGAGTAAAGGTACTTCTCCTTCAGAGGAAACACAACCCCCATCATCCTCAGGAACCCAGATGATACAAAGACAGATGAGTGTAGAGGCCTCGTCTTTCAGCAGGCCAACAGACCAGGATAAAAGTATCAAAGAAAAACTCAAAGAGATGAAAATGAGGAACGAATGGTTGAAATCTGAGACATATTCTCAGCTTTTCAAACTTTCTACTCCAGGTCAGAATAGATTTATGTCAACCTTTGACATCAAAGAGGGGAATATTTAGGTGTCCTTCATTCAATCAACTGTGCAACAATCAAGGACACCCACTAACTACAAGAAAGTTGATTTTGAGGTGTTGGCAAGGGATGTTCATCCTGTGGACCAAATAAAGTTTCAAAACTAGGTTGGAGATATGATCTACTCCACCCTGATATGGAAGCCCATAATTGTTCATCAACTGCAAAATTCCCTAAACAACATTTCAGCTCAATATCAGCTTGAACATGCTTCATCACAAGCCAAGGACAAGAGAATCAAGTCTTTGGAAGACTTGATCATAGAGATGGGACATAATCCCAAAGATATCAAAGCAACGGAGGAGTTAATAAAACAGAAGAACAAGGACATTGCTTCACTGAAGAAGCAACTAAAGATACCCTCCTTGCATCATTCATAAACACAAGAGGTGTTATAGTCTCAAACTCAGCCTGAGGACCTAATGGATTTAGTCCTCAAGGTGAATGACCAGTTGAGGAGCAGAGAGAAGGAATTGGAATCCTTAATCCAATTGAAGAAATGTGAAGTAGGGACCACAACAGCAACTGTAATCCCTACACTAATTACTACAGTACCATCTACATTGGCGATTACATTAGCTCCAAAAAATCCTTTAGGCATTGCCTTTCCCATCACCACTGCAGCATCTACATCAACAGCTTATACAATAGCAACAGGTACAGCAACAAATGAAGTAGCCAAGCTTGTTCATGCCATGGAAGAAATGTCTATTCAGACAAACGAGATAAACAAGCTAAAGGAACAGATGGCAAGCTTAGAAACATACTGTAAGCTTTCCAATATTATGCAGAAAGAGGAGGAAAAAAAGTTTGTCAGGATAAATGAAAATCTCAAGTCAATGGAAAGAGATTTGACACTAAAGGAGCCTCTTGGAAAAGGCAAGGAAAAACTGTGGGCCAATATCATTGACTATGTCAATGATATTTGGCCATCCATACAGGTCATATTCGAGCAGATTGATCCCATAGAATTAATAACCGAGGCTATTGGAAAAGTGAATATAGAATTAGGCAACAAGACTAGAGAGGCTAACAGGCTCATCCACTTCTTAAATTCAAATAACAAGTACCAATTACAGGAACTGGAAATTGAAGACAGGACTGCTACTATTCTGGAGGTAAATAAAGTCCTCACCGAGAGGGACCTTATGCAAAAGTTAGAGGAAAAGAGCAAGGAAATGCAAGTAGCCATTAATAGGTTAATGGCTAAGTTTGATAAGCTAAAAGAGAAGGGATTGCCTAATCCCTTAGTCATTCATTATAAACTTATGGAACAAGGAGATTGCAATGACAAACTCAGGGATGTAGCAAGACAACAAGTGGCTACTTCACAGGTTTTAGGAATTCCAACAGGAAAGGTACTGTATAGTGCTTTTGAAAATCTATTTTACCTCCATCATGAGGTAAAACATCTATTTATAAATAAGCCTTCATTTTCCAAATACATTGAGGCGGATGAAACTTACCAGAGAATGTTGAGTATCCAGTTATCAATAGATCAAGAATTGGAAAAACTGACTCACTTACTTTACCATAATACAGTTAAAGGTCAAACACACAGTCAAGGAGGTAAAAGAGCATCAGAGTCAAGTGGTTACAAGGTCATAGAGCATCTGTTTCAAAGAGTATCAGTATAAAATACAGTAGCCTTTGGCCAGCACAGAGCATAGCAACCATAAACTTCCAACTAAACCACAATAAAAACGACAGCAAGAATACAATTCAATAGTTGTCACTATCTTCCTACGAGAAGATATTTTGAATTTCATAGATTAATTCCCAAGTTAGTTTGGGATATTTTGTGAAAACATTTTGTATAAATACTTCACAAATTGAAGTATGTAGGGGTGCATTCTTATACTTTCAATAGAATTTTGTTCAAAGAATGTAAAATCTTCTGTATCATTGTCTGGGCCAGGATGTTGGATTGATGAATAAAGATCAGATATTTCAAGGGATTCACGTGTAAAGCAGAGTACAAATGAGTAATTTTCTTGTGTTGTTTTATCTCCCTTAAAGTTGTTTCATAATCTTAAATGTTTCAGAAGTCTGAATGTTTAACTTGAATATTATTTCAGAATTTGCTTGACTGCACTCTGTCTTACTGTTATACATTCTTAATTTTTTCTCTTAAACTATCTTAGCTAGGGAATTCTTAACTGCTCCTTAGCTTCCATAGTTTCTCCTCTGGTCTAGAGTAAAGGATTCTTAATTTCCCGTTACTCATGATTCATTGTTGTTCCCCCATCTTAGCCTCGGTCTGAATATTCTTGATTGCCCTATTACCTCCGTTAAGACTCATCTCACCATTTAGTCCAAGGATTTGTACTTCACTTTGCTATCGTGCCCCTTGAAGATTCCCTTTAGTGATTTAACTCCAGTTTTGTTTCCCCTTCTTTGACTCCATTGCCCAATGGCCTAAAGGCTTCAACCTATCTGCCTGTTTTAAAGATTCCACCACCAAATATTCATACAAATCAAAACCCCCCCTGAACTCTAGAACTAGCCTAAAATCTAAGAAAACATAGCTAAATTATATAGAGAGATCCCTCTCTGAGCCATAGGTTGGCTAGAGCCTATGCTTAAAAGTTGGTTTGTGGTTACCTCGAAGCCTTCCCTTCTTCCAAAACTTCTAAGGAAAAGTTTTGAGTGATAACATAGTGGCGACCATACTGGGAAGCACAAACCTCAGTCTCATAAAACTTTAAGGAAATCTTAATCATCATCTTGAGCCCCTTAAAGTCAGAAGTTTTAAAAATTTACACTAAAAAAAAAAGAAATATTTAAAAAGTTATAATTCTGGCTACCAGGAAAAGTCATTATACCAGGGCCAACCCAAATATAAACCCTGTAGTTATTGTCGATGATCCAGACAAAATTATAAGAAAATCCAGAAAATCGGAGAGTTCAACTGATAAAACACTATTAGTTAAAGCTAATTCTTGTCCTGATGAGTGGCTTTTTTAGAATATTTACCTTTTGATGTGCAATTTGATCTCTCATTGTTTAGAAAAAACTGAAAGTGTGCTTAATGAAATTGTTCTAGACCCTAATTTTATTGTAGACCTTGAAGTTCAAAGAGCTAATAGATCAATTGACGAATATATTCTGAATACTCCACTATTATCCATTAATACTGCTCTAACTGCTGAACTTTCTGCTCAATCCTCCAACGTTATTAATACCCCTTCCATCACTACCACACCATCCATTATTTCTACTACAGTTCATTCCACAGCTCCTTATACAACCTAGAATTCTGTTTCCACCTATAGACACTCCCACTTCACCCATTAGCCCTTCAAGTTCACTTATAGATACTTCCATTTCCCCTATACACACAACTATCCCTTTTATCCCAATTTCCGCTATAGAAACCCCTTCATCCATTGTTAATGTTTCAATTTCATTTGTAGATATTCCCACTTCAGTTGTTAAAATTCCAAATTCCATTGTTAATACTCCAGTTTCAATTGGAAATCTTTCATTTTCAATTGTAAGCACTACTAGCTCATCCATCTCCAACTAAACCCAAACTAATCTTCCCTTATCTCCGGGTCAAGCCAAGGCTTTAGCCATGGCCAATAGATATGCCCCTTTGGTGTTTCCTGGTCAATTACATGACCTACCTCAGGACTATCAAAGAAAAATTCAATTATTTGATGCTACAGGCCTATACATTGCTCAGCAACATGTTAACAGAATGAACGATTATTTTGAGTTACATGAGATAGATGATGCAGATGTAAGAATGAGGCTTTTTGCCCAAACATTAGCTGGGGAAGTTAGAACCTGGTTTAGAAACTTAGCTGCTGGTAGTATTGCAGATATGACAAACTTTCATAGGATGTTCATCGAGAGATGGGAGAGGAAGAAAAACCCATTGCAGATACTTTATGAGTATGAGAACATTAGGAGAGGTCCTAAAGAATCAGTTCAAGAATACTGCACCAGGTTTAATAACACTTACAATGCCATCCCTGCCAACGTTAAGCCTCCTCCTAATCTCGCAATGACGAAGTTCCCTGATGGTTTTGATCTTGATATGGTCTACCAACTTAGGGAAAGAGAGCCTGCAACCCTAGAGGAAAGCCAAACCAATGCAGTAAAAGTAGAGGCTAATATTTTAACCAAAAAATCCTGAGCAAAGATATAAAGGAGAGTAGGATTTGCTGATGAAGCTTCAATGCCTGATGGTAAAGTAGATCTTTTGGCCAAAACTATAGAAAGAATCATGGATAGACTTGAAAACCTAGATAGAAAAACATGGGATAATCAATAAGTATCCCCAGTTAGGAATGCTAATTTAAGAAAAAACCAAAACATAGGAAAGAATGGACCTAATCAAAACATTAGACCCCCTTTTCAAGAAAACTATGCAAAATCATCTGATCCTGATGATCCAGAACAAGATACCCAAATAAATCTAATGGGATTAGATGACCAAAACCCTGTATTCCTCTCCCAGGACGATGAAGAATTGCATATGTTACAACAACTTCAAACCTTGTCTAGAGAGGCATTTGACTATAAACAGGAATATGACTCTGCCATATTTGAAGTGCACAAACAATATAATTTGATAAGTAAAGAGAATGTTGGTCCTCCTGACCAAACTAAGAAAGCAATGACAAATCAACCCAAAATAACAAATAAAGTTCCTATTTTGGAAGTACTTCAAATCCTCCCTAGACCAAACCAAAATCCCCCTAGTCCCATCATTGAAGAAATAACTGCCAACCAACCATTGGTTGAGCAACCATCCACATCAGTTCCACTTAAAGAACTAGAGAAAGACACCTATAATGCCAGATCCGAAAGTCCCAATAAGGAAATCCCAAGTAAACAAAAGGAAGATAATTCCACTCAAAACCTTGTTCCAAAGGTCTACAACTCTTTCTCATCATTCAATTTGGGAGCAGAGATATCCAAGCTAAAAATTTCAGTCCCTTTGACTGAACTAGTTAAAAACGAAACTTACAAATCACAGGTAAATCAGAACCTAAACATTACCGAAAATGAAGACTCAGTTAACTTGTTTGATGATAAACCAGAATTAATATTTGGACCAGATGTTAATGGAAAAATACAAGGAGGAATTCCACCTTTTTACATTAGCCTTAATATTCATGACAAAATACTACACAATGCCATGTTAGATTATGGGGCTTCTCACAACCTAATGCCAAAATCAGTAATGGAAAAATTGAAACTAGACATTACTAGACCTTACAAATACTTGTTCTCCTTTGATTCAAGTCAAGAAGAATGTCTAGGGTTAATTAAAGATTTGTGTATTACTTTAGTCCAATATCCTACCAAGAGCATCCTCATGGACATTGTAGTGGCTGATATCCCACCTAAATATGGCATGCTGTTATCTAGATCTTGGGGAGCCAAGCTTTGAGGATCCCTCCAATTGGATATGTCATATGCCACAATTTCTGTGTTTGGACAACCCAAGAAACTGTACAGAGAAACTTTCATGAAATACATGGTAAGCAACAAAGATCAACATCAAAACTATCCTATCTACTCCATGCATTCAGATGTAGACTCTTTTATCATGTTCAACACTGATCAAACACCAGACAAAACTCCTAACAGTGTTGTTGCAGAACCAAAAGAAATTGCAGTTTCCATTGCTAATGAATCTAAAGAAACTTCAGAATTGTACAATAAATAAAATAATCAGGTTGCTAGAAATGAAAATAAATGGGATACTAATGATGAGAACTACGTACATGAAATCTTATGGCATTTAGAATTGTATGGCTCTATAAATAAGTTAGGAGCAGTGTTTCTGGTTCATTCAATAGACGCTGGCTGTGCTGGAGTTGTATCATTCGATAGACGCCAATCGCTGGAGCTGGAGTTGTGTCATGACGCCATTCACTCATCCAGAATGAGGGTTACAGGGAAAAGTGTCTACACAGAACTGCTTATCCCACTAAGGTGTGGTAGCTACCTTAGAAACAAACAAAGTAAAGCTACTTTCATTTTTCCTTTATGAAATATAGATGAGAGAAGAACAAAGAAGACCAACCTCTATCTTGCGCTAATCTCCTAGTTCGGTTCCTCTCTCTCTTGATAGTCTTTCGCTACTTGCTCCCTTGTACACCCAGCTTCACAGAGTACCTGTAAGATCACAGTAGCATAACACTATACAAGAACATGGATCTATAATAATAAACAATCTAGGATCAGATGTAAATTGACCATACAAATGCATAAAACATAAATGACACAAGAGTATGGAGGAAAACTTGAATAGCTTTTATTGATAAACAAGAAAGAGCCAAGGGAGTTACAACCAGTTGTTCTAACCCAGCATCATCCTCTCAGCAAGTAAGCCCTTCTTCACCTCATACAAAGCTTAGATCACCCAACACTATGATGTTGTCTCAAAAAACCCACAGCAATTCCTTACAATATGCAAAATTCCAGCCTCCGGATCTCTGGGATGAGGGATCCATATATAGATATCTGTAAGGGAGATGAGTCAGCTTGTGATTTCATTAGTGTCTTCCCTCTAATAGTTCCTGCTTCCACTTGGAGATTGATGATCTCTTACTCATCCTTGTTCGAATTTAGAGAGGCAAGTGTCACAGGAGAAGTTTCAGGAAGATTCCATGCCTCTCCACCTCGCGGAATGACACTGCCATTTGTCACTTCTCGCCCATCACACCCCATAGAAGGGATTTTTGAAATGCAACGCACCCACACAGTGTATTTAGGTGAGATGCAACGCACTTTGACTATGGAGCAGCTGAAATGATCATGTTTTGACCAGTTCTGAGCAGTGTTTCATGGAGAACCTCTGGGAGAAGCTGTAATCAATTGACCTTGTTCCTTTAGGGGTTAGAACAACACTTTTAGGGACTTAGGAGCCCTTGGTTTATGGACATTTCATGCATGGGGTTGTAGTGCCCAAAAATGTCTATAACAGTTGCCCCCTAAAGCATGAGGTCGTTAATCTTTTGATGTCAGGTTATTATGAGGATCCAATGTTCTTTCAAGCTGGGAGGAGACCTGTAATAAGATACAATACAATACATTTTCTTCATAATATTTTCATGATCTAGCTGAGGTGGGCATTCCCATGCTCCGCTTTATAAATTCATTTTCATGTACATAAGACAGACAATCGTCTGAGTGTAGACTGATGATTCTGGTAGAGTCATCATCCCTTTGATTGGATGATTATCTGTGCAGCAATAATGTACATTTGATGTCTTTATTTCCCTGAATATATATCGCAGCCCGGATGGATGAAACCAGATCCGGGGTCTTCAATCTTGTTCAATTTTCACTCGAAGTACAAGTCTATCCATGTGAGAGATGTTCTGGAGTCGAACATGGAAAGCCATCGCTTGATTACCAGCCAATGATGTAAGTTGTTAACAGGCGCGAGAGGAATCACTGATAATGATAATGACCCTCAAGGTACTACAGTACAATTCATGTGGTGTGAATAAAAGACTTGGCGTTGAACACCACGCAAAATCATTCGGTCGAAGGCCATTGATGTAAACCTGTTGCCGGAAGTGAGAAACTTGCCATTGAGGCATGCAAGCTTCAAAGTACTGAATGGGGTGTTCCTAGATCAACTTCTTGGATAATGAGCTGATGTCGAAAAGAAGCAATCCATCACAGGAGGGACTTAATGAATCCCACTTCAATGAAACGGAACGGAGTAAATGATTTTAATGGAGGTGAAAATGATCTGATGACATAAGGTTCAGGGTGGCGGTCATGAAAGAATGGAGTGTAAATGTATTGTAGCGGGTGAGACACAGGTGAATTCTCTGAATGACTTCTCTTGAACATACCGGCGACACTGATGTGATGGATTGGTAGCATTAACCCCAAATGTGGATGGCGTGATGGGACCATGGTGATGTGACCGGTGAATGAAACAACCCAACTCGACTTGGATGCGGAGTGAAAGTGTCATGTTCAAGAGCGACTTGCTACCAACAAAGTTTTTTCAAGTTTTCTTCCCAATTTTTCCCAGTCATTGCAGACCAGTACCTCTTTATTTTTGTCAATCTTGAGGAGGATAACATATGCTTGTTCTATAACTTGCCCTTCGGGCAAACCCATCGCTATGTTTTAACGAGCCTAGCGATAGTGAAACTCGTTCTTGTATGCTATGGACAAGTTTGTCGCTATTAAGTTTTGACGAGTCTAACGACAAAGATAACTCGGTCCTTTTCAATTTTAGAGAGTCTGAAAAGGGACATAAACGAAACTCCAAAATTCCTTTTTCGTTATCTAATCCCTTAAGTCCGAAAAAGTATAAAACAATACAGAAGGGATGAATTTTCGATACTTTTAATGAGCCGAACAAAACAAGCACTCGATCTTTTTGTGTAATAATCCCTCAGGTCCAAAAAGATTAAAATCTAAAGGAGGGATAACACTTCCGGTCCCTTTAACGAGCTAGAGAGGCCAATGGCTCAGAAATCTTTTCATATTTTACGAGTCAGTTGAAAAGAGCTTAAAGGAGACTCGTCTTTTGAGGAATGAGTGATAAACTTGGGTAGCAGCTGATTCCAGGTAAGGTTTGGAATTTTCCAATCACGGTAGTGTTACAAGGATGGCTAGTGGGATCACTCTTCGCAGCTGTTCCTCAAAAGGGGTAGACAATCAAATGGAGGTGAATGATCAGCCAATACAGAGTGGAGGTGATGATGAGAACACGACCAGGGCTTTAAAGGCTAAAGTACTACATTCACGATGGTTATTTACCGGAAATCGGTTCATTTTTTTTTATTGAGCTTAAACACTAGGGGAAACATTTGCTCATGACTTATGTTTATTTTTTAACGAGCTTGAACAATGTGCTAAAACTGCTCAAGTAATCCAGTGGTATAATAAGAATGTCCCATTTTAAAACGACAATTTTTAGAGTTTTGCCCCACATCCTTTCTTTATGCAAGTTAGGAAACGACCAATCCTATGAGTTTAAAGGGTTAGAGGACCTACAAATTTAAAAAATAAATAGTCGCTCTTCGCTTGCACGCCAAAAGGTTTGCATGCCCCTAGGTATAAAATAAAGTTTCAAGGTCACCTTTCATTCTACTGAAAAAATATTTGTTTTATCAGGAAAGGTCTACCTCTTTCAGGTTACCAAAGATTGTTCTATTCACACCGCAAACAAAACACCTCTTCAGCGATGTCTACCGAAATAGACAAAGGTGAGACAATCCACTCACATAACTTTGACGAGGGAATCCTATTCCAGTCTAACCCCCTCTTCCAATCACGGATGGGAGTACAGTCCAGTCATATATCTCTCGCGGAAACCTACCCTATACCCGAAGTTTTCCTGCCGAATCAGACCAGGGTGCATGCCCCCTGGGTTTCAGTCATGCCCCTCGAATCACTCACGCTCATCAGGTGGACGGACTGGGGATTGATGAGACATTCCTTGTGTGAAAATACCATTTAGGGATGGTATATTACTATTTGCTATGCGTGATCTGGGAAATGAAAGCTGATCTACGAGCTTGACCACTCTTCCTTCGTGCAGAAAACACATTACTCTAAAGAGTGTTGAGACAATCACTCCCATGCAATAAATATAGTCTCGTCCAAGGAGTAGATTATAATCCAGGGGTCCTTGAACTACCATTACGTTCATGTGAACGGTTTTCCCTCTCAATGTTATGGGCACATTGGGAAGGATCCCTAACGGTCGACTGGTTCCTTTGTCAAAGCCTGTTAGGTTTCTCATCTCAGGCAAAAGCGATGGCGAACCAAGCGCTTTCCAAGCAGTCGAGGAAAGGATACTCACAGAAGCCCCTTCATCTATGATGGTACCAGCCATAACCATTCTATATATTTGAGCAATAATTCGGAATGGTACACTAGCCGGTAAACGGGGTCCGCCTAGTTGATTCCAGTGGAAAGAAACAACTAGGTTGCTTGGAGGTGGGACCGAATAGATGGCCGGGTACGACTCTGACGAAATTCCTTCCTGTGGTAAAGGAATGGGTAAATTTCCCCCATGTTCATCGGAGTCTGTGCTTACGAAAAGAATTTGGACGGTGTTATCCTTATTCTCTTCTGTGACTGTATCATCTGAAGATGGAACCTCTGAAGGCAAGACCGGGTCAACTACCGCCTCGACCTTTTGAATTTCGTCTGGTATGGGTTCAGATGGTTTGTCTTCAATGATAGATGCTTCAGCCGACCACCTAGGTGGGTCAGCCAGATTTTCAACTAGTGACGGACTCGGCAAGAGTTTTTTATATCCAGGAGGAAGTCGTAACGATGAAACCGGATGATCGTCCAAAACTCTTTTAGCCTCGTCTAAGAAGGGACAATGGTGGACGGCATGATCGCCTTCGCACAATTTATAAGGAAATCTATATTTTCCTATTTGTCCTGGGGCTTCACTTTCACTAGTCGACGATGTGTTTTCAACATGATCATCAGAGGTTGACGACACCGGGTTGTGCAAACGAGGAGACCAGTCCCTTAAGATCCGAGGGATGCAAGGACAATCTCTATGATAGTGGTCTCCTTTGCAAATGACACATGGCGATTTAGGCCTGGTCGGTGCACTGTGTGGATTTTCGCTAGATGACGCTTGGTTGCCCCCTTTCGCTTTTGGCTCCTTCTTCTTCTTCTCTTTCTTTTTATTTTCCTTCTTCTTCTCAGGTACTTGATTTTTGGCTTTACCAACCCCATCAAGCAAAGAAGAAGGAGGAGAGGAAGAATTGGAGGAAGTAGAAGGTTGGTGGGTAACTCTGGATTCGTCTAGTTGCTGACTCGATTGTTCAGGAATTGCGGTGTTCTGAACAATAGAGGTTGAGAAGAGCCATACGGGCAAGCCGATTGTCAATCCTGGAAGCGACAATGTGGCCATATGGGGTGCACCAACATCTCCCCAAGAGGAGAAGGGACTAGGATTTCCTCCAAGGGGAATTCCTTGGTTGGTGGGTTCCATTTTCTCAACCTAAGATCAACGTAGGAAAGGGTGATGATTATTCCGTTTAAAATAAATTTTAGACGCTTTGACATAACTTGTTTTTTCAATTTTTAAGAGTCGAGAAAAAACAAAAGATGACTCTAGTCGCCTTCGATTTTTAATGAGCCTGAAGTGACAAGTGCTCAGATGGACCTTTTCCGTTAAGGAGTCTGAAAAGGAACGAAAGGGACTGCTCTGGAAATTTAGGTAGAGGGATTACCAAACCAATCGCAAAACTGCATAATACTTTTTATGGTACGTCAATCAATCTTCCCGAATGTTGTGTTCAGTGCATTGTGATCGATAGGGCGGCAGACACGGCTTCCTATGGATAAAGGATTAAGCCTGTTGTGGTCTCCCAAAATATACTCGACGGTACTTGGGAGCACAAGTCCATACTGGCACTTATCGTCTCAAAGTGGAGGAATCACCCAACCATCAGTGAGAACAACAGTTACCAGGCTTTACGACGTCGGAATACGTCTCTAGCCTAGACTTCTAGATGTTGTGTGTTAGGTTCCAAAGCGTTGTTAGATTCATTAAATTTATTTTATAGTTGATCTTGCTTAAGAAATTTGCCTTTCAGGTTCACCGCGAGATGTAGATGTACAATTCCTAAAATGCAATCTAAGATGATAAATAGTCTTTTATCCTCTTTGTGCAATGAAAATCCTAGCTACTAAGGAAAGAGAGACAATATTCTTTCACAAAGAGCAAAGAGCACACACTAAATGCACTGTCCTAAATCAAACCAATCAAACAGTCTAAATTCAAATGCACATGCATGTATTTTTTTTCAGCTTTCTTAGTATGTGAATGGTAAAAAGAAAGCTAATGCACAAATCTGAATTACTTTTCAAGCGACAATTACTAACAAGTTTCTTTTCGAAATAAAAAATGGAGACAATCACAACACTTTACGATTTGGAAATGAATACATGCTTTCGACACTAGAAAAATTACAAATTCAGACCAAATACAATAGTAACAGGGTAATCGACTATCTACAACAACCAAACTCTTTCCTATGACTGAAAATGACACTTACGACACTTTCAAATCAAAGGACGATAGTACAATTACGTTACTTTTTGCAAAGGAGAACAGAAAATGGCTCAACAAATACACAAGAACATTTACAGTTCTTTGCACATTGGAAGCAGAATAACAGTAAGGAAAAAGGGTCTCAAACAGAGATATACTGATTACAGGCAGCAAAATTCATGAATAGAACTGAAAATAATGAATCACAAAAAACAAAACTGAACAATGCCTAGTCTGGTCAGCGCACCTATAACACAGTGAACTTGAAATGCAGCGCACCTACTACACTCGGGAAGTGCGCTGAATTTCAGATTCACAGAACAGTACCTGCGTTGGGCCAGAGACGAGACTTTGCTTGGGTTCCCAGTCACAGTTTGCAGTTCAGTTCATGGGTTTTGGCCGAGCAAATGGTAATCAGTAATGCAACAATTAGGGGTAGATCTAAGGAGGTTCTAAGAGCTACCACGAGGGAAATTAGAGAGTTTGTGAATCAATTGTTTAAGTCATAAACAAATCCCGGAGATTGACTGAAGCGACATTTATATACTTTGCATTTTCATAGCAAATGCAGTTCGAAAGCTACCTGGCTCGACTTCAGGCTCCGTTTGTAAGTTTATAAAATAAACAATCAAGGAAGATAAACAAACAAACTAATTCGTCCCCAGTGGAGTCGCCATTTTGTTACAGGGAAAAGTGTCTACACAGAACTGCTTATCCCACTAAGGTGTGGTAGCTACCTTAGAAACAAACAAAGTAAAGCTACTTTCATTTTTTCTTTATGAAATATAGATGAGAGAAGAACAAAGAAGACCAACCTCTGTCTTGTGCTAATCTCCTAGTTCGGTTCCTCTCTCTCTTGATAGTCTTTCGCTACTTTCTCCCTTGTACGCCCAGCTTCACAGAGTACCTGTAGGATCACAGTAGCATAACACTATACAATAACATGGATCTATAATCATAAACAATCTAGGATCAGATGTAAATTGACCATACAAATGCATAAAACATAAATGACACAAGAGTATGGAGGAAAACTTGAATAGCTTTTATTGATAAACAAGAAAGAGCCAAGGGCGTTACAACCAGTTGTTCTGACCCAGCATCATCCTCTCAGCAAGTAAGCCCTTCTTCACCTCACACAAAGCTTAGATCACCCAACACTATGATGTTGTCTCAAGAAACCAACAACAATTCCTTACAATATGCAAAATTCCAGCCTCCGGATCTCTGGGATGAGGGATCCATATATAGATATATATAAGGGAGATGAGTCATCTTGTGATTTGATTAGTGTCTTCCCTCTGATAGATCTTGCTTCCACTTAGATTGATGATCTCTTACTCATCCTTGGTCAAATTCCGAGAGGCGAGTGTCACAGGAGAAGTTTCTGGAAGATTCCATGCCTCTCCACCTCGCAGAATGACACTGCCATTTGTCACTTCTCCCCCATCGCACCCCATAGAAGGGATTTTTGAAATGCAATGCACCCACATAGTGTATTTAGGTGAGATGCAACGCACTTTGCCTATGGAGCAGATGAAATGATCTTGTTTTGACTAGTTCTGAGCAGTTTTTCATGGAGAACTTCTGGGAGAAGCTGTAATCAGTTGACCTTGTTCCTTTAGGGGTTAGAACAACACTTTTAGGGACTTAGGAGCCCTTGGTTCATGGACATTTCATGCTTGGGGTTGCAGTGCCCAAAAATGTCTATAACAAGCAGGAGCAAGAGTATGGATTTATAATTTAGAAAAAAATCACTTAGAGGGCCATGCCTATAGGTTAAATTTCATATGTACCAATAATATCGTTGAGTATGAGGCTTTGATTCTAGGGCTCAAGGTAGTTAGGAATTTAGGTGCTCAAAGAGTTTCAGCCATAGGAGACTCGGAGCTATTTGTAAATCAAATTAAGGGTGTATATATGACTAAAGACACTATATTAGGTTATTATAGAGGAACCATTGTAGAAATACTCAATACTTTTCTAGAAACACAACTTGCAGTAGTTCCTAGGAAGCACAATATGCAAGCCCATAGTTTAGCAATGTTTGCTAGTACCTGCAAGTCACCCTTCCAACCTAACCATCAGTACACTACTGAGGTAAGGCACAGACCTTCAATCCCAGATAATGTGCAGAACTGGCAAGTATTCTCAAATGATAGATAGATAAACAACTTCTTAGCTTTAGAAGAAGAATTTGCACATAGTAACATAAACATTGATACATCCATAGATCTTAACTCTAGGGATGAAGTAATAATATATGTGCTAGAAGGTAATGAAGTAGATAGTTTTAATCTTGCTAAATTCACAAGGTCAGATATAGACAACCTAGAATAGGTAGAGATTGATGAAACAATTAATGATGAAAATGGAGTGATTAATATCAAGGATAATTTCTTACCAAAATGTTTAACCCCTCTGGAAGACTTATTTGATGCAAATGATGTTCTTAGGAAGCCTAAAATGGAACCATTAAAATATGATATTGAAGAGTGTAACATAGGCACTGAAGACAATCCCAAGCTAATCAAACTATCAAAGTCACTCCCTTCAACAGAAAAGGTGAAATACATTGAGTTATTGGAAGAATTTCAGGATGTATTTGCTTGGAGCTATGAAGACCTTAAATCGTATGACACCAACATCATCCAACACACAATTCCTCTCAAAGAGAATAAAAAAAAATTCAAAAAAAAGCTTAGGAGAATTAATCCTATCTTATTACCTTCAATAGAAAAAGAAATTAAGAGAATGTATGATGCCAAGATAATTGCACCAATAAGGTTTTTTGTATGGGTCTCAAACTTGGTCCCAACTAGGAAGAAAACTGGTGAGATCAGACTCTGTGTAGATCTCAAAAACCTAAACAAAGAATCACTTAAAGACAACTACCCTCTTCCCAAAATGGACCACATCTTACAAAGGGTAGTTAGGTCAACCAGAATCTCATTACTGGATGGGTTTTCTGGTTACAATCAAATTTTGGTTCACCCTGATGACCAACCCAAGACTTCTTTCACCACTCCTTGGGGCACCTTTATGTATGTCAAAATGCCTTTCGGGCTAATGAATGTAGGAGCCACTTTCCAGAGGGCTATGGATATAGCCTTTTCCAAAGAAATCCATGATTTCCTTGTGATATATCTTGATGATATTACTGTTTTCTCAAAATCAGACAATCAACATCTAGATCATCTAAGGCAGGTCTTTGTAAAATGCAGAAAGTATGGCATCTCCTTGAACCCCAAAAAATCTTTATTTGGATTGGAAGAAGGAAAATTGTTAGGACATATCATTTCCAAAGATGGCATAAGAATAGGTCCTGCAAGAATTGAAGCCATCTTGCTAATACAACACCCTAGGAATATCAAAGAACTACAAGCCTTTTTAGGAAAGATTAACTTCCTTAGAAGATTTATTTCTAACTTTGCAGAGTTAATTAGAGCACTAAATAACATGTTGAAAAAAGATTCAACCCTAAGTTGGACTGTCGAAGCTAAGAAATCATTTAAAGATATCAAGCTAGCCTTGACAAAAACCCTGGTATTAGTTAGTCCCAAATTTGATAGGGAATTCATTTTGTTTTCCTCTGCTTTTGAGCATACAATAGCTACAGTTTTACTGTAAAAAAATGACCAAGGATACGAAAATCCCATTGCTTTCTTTAGCAAAGCCTTAAGATATGCTCCCTTAAAATACAACATAATGGAGAAACAAGCATTGGCTTTAGTTAAAGCTATCAAAGATTTCAGGGTATATATTTTGTATTCTCATATAGTAGCCCATGTTCCCAATTCTATAGTCAAAGACATCCTGACTCGGGAAGGTCCTGACGGGAAAAGGGGAAAATGCATTGCTACTATCTTAGAATATGATATAGAGATCAAACCCATAAGGTTAATCAAAGGCCAAGGCTTAGCTAAACTTATGGCTGAGTCGAACTATCAGGCCTTAGACATAAACTTTATAGCTGCACTAGATGAAGGAGAGGAGATGGCAACTCCACCAATCAATCAAGCCTTTGTTGAATCACTGTGGTATGCTGATATCATCCACATTTTACAAAACTTACAAGATCCTCCTGGATTATCGAGAACCAAAGGTAGGTTTTTAAAATTGAAATCTTTGAAATTTTGTATACTTGATAATGCGTTGTTTTGGAAAGATCATGAAGGAATTCTCCTTAACTGTTTGATAAAAGATGAAGCTGACAAATTTCTACAAGACTTTCATGCAGGTGATTGTGGTGGACACCTCTATTGGAGAACCACTGTAGATAAAATCTTAAGGGCAGGTTTCTACTGGCCAACTTTATTCTCTGATGTTAAGAAATTTGTAACATCTTGTCACAAGTGTCAAATTTTTGAAGGAAAAAGAAAACTTCTACCATTACCCCTTAAACCAATCACTGTTGAAGTACCTTTTCAAAATGGGGTTTAGACCTCATTGGTGAAATTCACCCGCCCTCCTCTGCCCAACATAAGTGGATCCTCACAACCACAGACTATTTAACAAAATGGATAGAGGTCATACCTTCAAGGCAAGCCACAGATACTATTATTATTAACTTCCTTGAAGCCAACATTCTGTCTAGATTTGGATGCCCAACCAAGCTCATTACTGATAATGTAGCAGCTTTTAAATCCAAACGAATGATAGAATTCTGCAATAAGTATCACATTACCTTGGGTCATTCTACAGCCTACTACCCTCAAGGAAATGGATTGGTTGAATCTTCAAATAAGAGCCTGGTGAACATTATTAAGAAGTTACCGGAAGATAATAATAAAACATGGAACAAGAAGTTAGTTAAAGCCTTATGGGCTGACAGACTGACCACCAAGAAGTCAATTGGTACGTCCCCCTATCAGCTAGTGTATGGCAAGGAAGCTATTTTTCGATCCTCTTTGGGAGTACCAGTGATGAAGATGCTCCAAGAACTGCAATTTGAACCAAATGATATCCAAAGGAGAATAAACCAGACTATTCATCTCTAGCAAACCAGAGAAGAGGTCTGCATCAGATCTCAAGTTGTGAAGGAAAAGA
Organism: Pinus tabuliformis; assembly: GCA_031772625.1. Lineage (NCBI taxonomy): Eukaryota > Viridiplantae > Streptophyta > Pinopsida > Pinales > Pinaceae > Pinus > Pinus tabuliformis. The sequence goes on along the minus strand of CM062812.1, from coordinate 249,700,389 downwards.
TCAAAAAGATTTTTGATAGAAGGACCAAGGCAGATGATTTCTACTTAGGTGATAAAGTACTCAAGTGGGACTCAAGAATGGAAGATAAGGGTAAGCATGGGAAATTTTATTTCCTATGGAAGGGTTCCTATACCATCTATGCTTACAGAGGTAACAATGCTTTCTTCCTTAAAGGACTAGATGGTATTGAAGAAGGAGGAGGACCAGTGAATGGTTGAATTCTCAAACATTACATAGAACCTAGTTACTGATTATTATTTCCCATGTGTGTATATTTTATTTTGAAAAAGTATATTTTGGATTGGATGGTAAAGCTTTAGAATTGAAGCCCGGAGAGAAGGACCTAAGCTTTAAGGGTTTGTTATCATAAGTATGAATAAAGCAAGTTGAAAGGTGACAAATCACAAGGTAACTGAAGTCAAAATTCCAAGGGTACTAGTCTAAAAGCTATTGACATTTCACAAGGAAATGCCATCCCCAAGTGGAGCCACTGTTAGGTTCTTATACCAATAGGAGTCATAATTTTGAATGGATAATGTTAAGCCTTGTAATATGTACATACCTTTGCTTCCTGAATTTTTTTCCCATATTTAAAAATAAAAAATGAAAAGAGGGTATGTCCTAAAAGAAAATTAAAGGACAAAAAAAATAAAGAAAGAGGTCCAAAAAAGTGAAAAATATGAACCCCCCCCAAAAAAAAAGAGACCATGAAAGTGTGCAAGTCTGAATGCCACTACTATTTACTTTATGCAAAGTAATGATTGTGTGCAACTTGTGATTCATGCCACAATCCAGGGTAATCAAACTATTTAATCTTGATTATACCATGCTTTAAATTTCATGTTAATAGTTAGATAATAAAATCTGACCAAACTGTTTAATCTTGGCAAATCATTAGATTAGGTAGAGTAAAATAAAAGAAGCTCATTAGTTTAATATGAGCCCTTGGATGATATAGTGATAGAATTAGATAGTTTTCTTTGTGAAAAGAAAAGAAAATGTTTTAATAAGGGTTAGCTAGTCTAAATGCACCCTAATAAAGTGAAGGAAAATGGTAGGACAAGTAGATGGGTAATTAGAAGAAAGGTTGTAGAAATATGATGATAGGGCAAAAAGCATGTTTATCCTCTCTCATCATTGGTTTCAAATATAAATGGTCAATCAAGCATGAAGATGGATTTCAAGGTTAATTGATTAACTTACCCCATTCATTTCACCTTTTGCTTAACTAATTTCCCATAAATAAAGTTCAAAGTACTTAAAACCTTTAAGTCAAAGAGGCTCAGAGCAATTCTCTGACTTTTGGAGGGACCAGACCCTCGGCTCAATCATTTATGGATATCAAGTACTAAATTCCACTCATAAAAATTCATCCCCCCCTTCAGTGCATTCATTTTCCTAAATAATGTTCCTTTCCTAAGGATAAAACACTTTTTTCCTAGGAAAAGCATTGTTCCCCCCACATAAAGCATTTTCATATAAAACCCCCAAAAAAACACTTTACTCGAAGTATTGTTAATATGTGAAAAACATCAAATTCACAAAAAGAGCATTTACTTAGTGATTCTTCCCTTTTTCGCTCATCGTTTCATATTAATTACTAATTTTATCATATTAAATCCCGATGAAAAACCCATTTCCCCGTATATATATAGCTCCTATATGTTAATTAACCCTACACCCAAGTTTAACTATAAACTATTATTCTCACCTAAAACCCTGACCAAAATCTATAATTGGTCAATTTGCGATCAAAATTAATAATCCCGCCTTAATCCGCCATTAATCCTGATACCACCATATTTAAAGTGCCCGTCCGGCCCCCATTAACCTCCGCACACAATCACGCCCTGACCATTGTCCAATCTAAAGGCCCAAATCCAATGCCACGAAACCATTTCGGTCAAGATCCTCTACCGAACGATAAATGCCCAAAAAAGTTGTTTCCCACGAGACCGCCCCAGCGATGTGTCAGCCACTGTGTGGAATCGGGTGGCCCCTCCTAAAAACCACCCGACGCCCATAAGCAGTGGAAAATTAATTACTTACCAGCTTCCTGCTACACGAAAAAGTGACCACTGTTCACCTTGTACTGGCCAAAACTAAGTCTTCGCGCATAAAAGCCAAAAAGCCCCAAATCATTCGTTTTCACTAGAATTTCAATTGTAAACCTTTGTATGCATACACACCACCTGCAAACATCGAAGTCGTCAACCCATGTCCAGTTTCACTCCAAGGACGTCGCAGACCACCCAGACAACCTTACAGGCTATACAAAACCCCTTCAACCATTTGCATTCGCCAGCCGCCCTACTCAGAACCATTTCACCCCAGTTCTAGGTATTTAAGCCACAATTCATCAAAAATACTATCAATGTCAAAGAAACCAATGATTGAGTATTCTTAGTTAAGTTTAAAATTAATTAAGGAAACTCAAGCCTACTCTTTGCTGAACCACCATTGCCCAAAAAAAACACTGCAAATTACCTGCCGCATTCTCAAATCCACAAGAACTAAGAAAATCTACCCCAATTTCCATGGATGTAAGACCTGTCACCACTCCCCATCTAGACCTAGACCACCTTCCCCTAGCCGACAAATATTTTCATATAAAGGACACCTCTTTCCAAGAATCTGCGCTCAAAGTATACTGCCAAAGTAGGGATAGGTACTTGAACCATGCAGATGAAATTGGTCTGTGGGATTCCAATTTGTCTAAATACCAATTTCCTCAAGCTCACATTTTTCCAGAAATTGTGCATTACTGCCATGCCAAGTATATTCCAAGTCATAGAAAAGTCATGTCCCCTAACCAGACAATACTATTCACTATCATTGCTGGTTGAAGGGAAAGTACCCCTAGGGTCCTTTGGGCTAAGACTCTACCAGACTGAAAATTGCTTATCCAAAGAAACACACACACACAGCCATCATTTTTACTTTTAAGCAAATTCTAATGTTTAGGGTACATACCTAAGGTCCTACGTTCGAGAAGGCCTTTAGGGTCCAAACCCTTCTTGGAGTTCCCTTCTTCTTCCTTTGACCTGCAAGACAAACAAATCAAAGAACACAACAGTACATATACAAATACTTATGTATAAACCATCTTTATGCTATAAAGTTAGTTATAAAAAATCTTTAAGTAACCACTTGCATAAGAATTCAAGACAAGAATCTCATAAGCATAAAGAAAGATTGTTTCGGGAACAAAGACGTGTTTCTTTATATATAAAGGAAAATAAAGTACATATAATGGAGAGATATCACCTGAACACCTTCAGCAGGCTCCAAGCAAAGCTTCCTCCTGGATTCGTTCCAGCCTCAAGCCTCCAACAAGAGCTCCTTCCAAGTCTTACTCAATGATGATATCAAGGATGAATGATCACCAATACACATGGAAACAAGGGTTTCCTATGCAAAATGGGGGAAGTGCAGAAAGCACCAGGGACTTTAGACCTGGTCTAAGGGGAAAATCTCAGCATAATAATCTTTCTCTCCTTTCTCTCTCCCCTTGGCCTTCCCTTTGATGTCTTTTTATACCTTCTCCAAAGTAGTTTTTTAGTTAGGAGTTGGTTGGGAACAGTTGGGCCACGAGCACTAACAGGTGATCCAACAGGTAAAACCCGCGATCTCCGCCCGAAAAAGAGGAATTTATTATTTTTTGAAGTGTTTTAATAGATACACGCGGGTTGGGTATAACAGACCCGCATGTACACGCGTTTAACTCAGGGCAATGTCGCGTATAGGGAATAAAACATTGTTTTTTAAATTTTTGGACCAGGTCTGGAAGGAGGGGTTGCCCTAGGCCATAAGTGCAGCATCACAAACCATAAGAGTGATATTTGGAGCTATAACAGATGCCCCCTAATGTATGAGGTCAGAAGGGTAACATGATGGCCGAAATATATTAAGTAAGTACAAGGAAAGGAACTCTGCCGAAAAACCGAGGAGGACTTCACCAGAATTCAGCCTGCCAAGCCACTGAAAGGAGATCAGAAAGAAACACTGTCTGAGGCGGGCATACCCATGCTCAGGAAAAGTAAATCATGTCCGCATTTCAAGTACAAGCGGATCCACTAAGTATACAAGTATAAATGACTGGAAAATACATAATGGATCATCTGATCATAATGAGTAAGTACATGTCTGAATATCACATATAAGACTGTCAATGATGCTGAAAGATGCAACGGATCACTGAAACCAAAGACTGATCCCATAAGGTACCAACTGAACATGATGGAATAGGATGGTACTACACTGCAAACTCAGGTGCCAGCATATAGAATGTCGCCGTGACTGACTGCAACATATAAGGTGGAGTGGTATCAACTAGCAGCAACAGGAGCAACTGTCAAGTGAACCAATGAATGCTGATACAACCTGAGGTCTTCACCGACCGCCGTGGTACATTTCTACATCATGGGAATAAATGATCTGAAGTCGACCATGTGAGAAATCGTTTAATTACCGGTCATTGATGTATACCGTTAACAAACGCGAGACTACTCACCGATAATGATAATGAGCGTCAAGGTACCCAGTACAATCTAACAAGTGTGAATAGATGAGCTGAAGTCGAACACCTGTAAGAATCTATCAATCAGGAGACAATGATGGTTTCCCACTGTCGATAGCGAGGAATCTGCCACTAATGACTGCAAACCCCAAGGTACTGCCAAATGGACTCTAGATATTTGCCCCAGAGCAATGAGTCGGAGTCGATAGGGAAAGATCCGCTAGAAGGAAGGCATTAAGGCATCCTCCATCAATCTAGCGCGAGTGTAACCCGTAGGCCAATAATGTGGAAGGAATCGGACGAAAAAAGATGTAGTAACCCAACCAGAGTACGTTTCCGGCGTGCACAAGATGTGGCTAGCGCACGGCAGAAACCCTCTGAACCAACCAATAATGAAAGCTGACACAGAGGCGAGGTATCCACCAATAGGGTCAAATGGAAACCAAGGTACTGCACGAATCCGAATGTGTGATAATGTATGCTGATGTCGAACACAAGGGAAACCACTCAGTCAAAGACCCATGATACTGATCGATGCTGAGCACAAGGTGACCTATCAATAATGAAAATAGGGCCAGGGTGCGGCTCTAGGCCTGTCCTCAGAGCAAGGTGTCGTCGTCGATAAGGACAAGACCCGCCAGCAAGAAGTCAATGGGGACCTTCTCAAACCGGCACGAGTAAAGGACCAATATAACTGATGTGATGATAGACATGACACTGACAACCAGGGATGGCCGACTGAAAAATGAGTCAAGAGACACCGCAGAAAGGCCGACTCAGGCTAACTTCCCTTGAACAAAAGCACGACTCAATGTGACTATGTGGCAGCATATGATGAATCTGTATAAGTTCGTCATGCAGGAGGCACGAACGAACCCTCCATATGATTGGAAGAGATAACCAATTAGGGGAGAACTGACTCGATAACAAGGTTATGGCGTACCTAAGTCAAACTAAATCCCACCCATGCGGAGGAGACTTTGTTTTGAGTGCTTTGTTCAAGGGCGACACAACGGACTCTAGCTGCCAACAATAAATGGAAATCATGTCCCTGTTCCCGCTCTTTTTTGGAATATTTAATTTTTTTGTCTTTTTCTGATAAGCCGGAAAAAGAATAAAAGAATGCTATGGTACAGTGGAAAGAACGAGTGTCGGTGAAACAGATGATCTAGTTCCTGGGAAAGGAACGTTCCTATGCTCAATGCAGGGAGGTGAAAAACTGGTCAGTGACACTCAGAGGTAAGTTCCTTCCACGGATCTGGGTATGTCAAGCTGCAGAAGTCAAGGGTATGCAAGGTTGATTTTGCAGACGTCATGGTCAAAAGTTGGCTTAAACACGAGTCCAAGTGAAGCCGGCTATAGGCCAAAAGGTGCAAATGGTCAACATGCAATGCAGAAGTACAACTCAACACACATAGGAGCCTCTAGGGTATAAGGCCAGAACGAAGCGAAGAAGCAAAGAGGAATGAGTCTTCAACGCATAAGTCATGGCGGGACTACAGAGGACTCCCGAGCCTACTCAAAACGAAGCAGCATGGGCAACAAATGTCAGTGAGGTGCTAACTAGGATGCCCATGTAAAAGGATGGCTCTACCATCATGTCATGATTTAAAGAATCGGCGAGTGAAAATGGCTTACGAACCATAACATGATGGGGTCGACCCTACGGTAGATGTATCGGTCAAATGGAGGCTAGTATGCATAATGCAACGGAAAAATGGTGTCCCTAACCTATATGCCAGTGAGAACACGATACCTGCCATGACGGGTCAGCAGTCATGGAACCGTCTCGAACCGTCCAAAAATGTCCAAAATGTCCTGAAAAACAACCCAATCTCGACATTCCAAGCTCCCAAGTTAAAAGTTACATGAAACCAAACAAAATAAAATTTTGAAAAAATTTGCATTTTCAAAACTTATAAAAAGAAATTTTGGACTTACCATTTTCACCGTTTGACTTGGAGAGCAAAAATTGTGGAGCAAAAGGAGCAAACTTCCCCGTGACTTATTCAACCGTTCAAACTTGCCGAAAACTTCCAGGTAAGCACTAAATTTGTCTTGCAATTAATTGTGATAGTTTTTAGGAAGTTTAATTAATGTTTCACCGTTAGACTTTTGCAAAAAATTTCTCTGCGGCGTACACACAGGTTGGCTGTATAGAACTCGCGTATACGATGGCCCTACACGCGACTGTATACAAGGGAACCCGCGTGTGCGCAGCAAACTAATTTTATATACAAAACTAACGGATGAAAGTGATTTTTTCTTCCAGGATGACTCTCACATGGCGTGAAAGAGAGCACTCAGCTGTAGATAATGAAGTTATGAACAATGATGAGGCATTAGACGCCCTACGGGGATGCGGATTGTTAAAATTCTTCAAGTTGCCAAATATGAAAGTAAACGTGCGTCTGCTCGAGAGACTCATTGATTATTGGGATGTCGAGGAGGAAGCTTTTGTGATTGATCAGATGCCACTCAGGGTAGAAGTGGAAGACATATATTTTATCACGGGCCTTTCCCGAAGGGGAGAGGTAGTACACTCCTGGGGCAGGACCCGGAATAGTCTCTGTATAGACGACTATGTTCAAATTTACTGCCCAGGTCATCGGAAGGTCGGGAGCCAGATCTCTATCCCACACGTGGCGAGTTTGTCACTGCGGATAATCTTGTTCACCATAGCTCGAGTGAACGGATCATCCTCATTACATCAGGCATCACGGGTAAACATGAGCGTAGCAGTGGACTGTCTCACCACGGTGTTTGACTGGTGTACTCCTCTACTGGCCAACATGAAGGAACAACTTGCTTCTATCAGGAGGGGACAGACCAAGAACTTTGGGTACGAAACCATTTTATGCACTTTCTTCTTCGAGAAGGTTCCCGCACTCCGCCCCAGGGTAGCAGTTCCCATCAGTATTCCACGTGATCCACGCATGGGCCGGTGGGCTGACTTGATGAAACGTCTGGGGGGTGGGGAAGTACCTAGGAATGCATTCGACGATGACTTTTTTGCTTGGTGGGAGCAACAGATCATCGCCATAGATGAGTACCCCTATGCTGGGCTGGATTTCCGAGGAGATCCTGATCTAGTGTTACCACCGGATGCAGCATGGGGCGAGATTGGTAAGATTTTTGATTTTTTAGATTTTTTGGATTTTTCAAATATAATGATAAATTTTGGAAAATATTTTTTGATGAGATTCAAATGACTAATATGATGATCATGTTCCAGACATTGGGCCCGTGCGACCAGATGGATTCCCGCGGCATGGACGGCGTGGCCGAGGAGCCGAAGAGGTGGCTGCGAATGCGGAAAGGACCCTCAACAACGTCCAGCGACACTTGGCGAGACTGAGCTGCCAAGTACCGATGGCCGAGATAGAGGACCTTCCTCCAGATATGCAGCGTCATGTGGTTGGGATGCCACGTGACTGGGTTCGCGTCTTTCGGCGCGTGGCCAATGCTATAGTTACTTATTTAGCTGCTCATCCAGAGCCGAGGCATTAGATATGCCTGACATGATTATGGGCATTTGAGTCCCAATTTTGTATATTTTTGGACACACATATGTACACTCGAGACGCTTTGCGATATATATATATACAGTTTGACTTTTTGATGCATGATTTTATGATGATGAATGATTGATATGCCAGTCTAATGCTTGATTAGCGATAGAATCAGCTAACCAATTGTGAGATCTTGGAATGTGCAAATAATTAATGTAAATAAATGATCTTTGCAACAACCTCACCCTTAAATATTGGCGATATAATAATGGATCCCTAACCCGATAAATGTTATTTAACTGAGACACTATCAATTGAGAATCAAGATATACTACCAACGAGTCGATCCCATAAGAGATTGCCTCGGATAATAAATTGATAACGGCTGTATACTCGGCCATATTGTTTGAAGCAGGACCGATACACACGCCTCTCGATATCATCAACTGACCAGTTGGGTAATAAAGTACCCAAGCTGCGGAAGCAAAATTCCGAGTGTGCCGACTAGCACCATCGGCGAACCCAAAATAAACCAAATCATCCATCAACACCTGCCAAAGCAGACCAAAAAGTGCTGATATCAGAAAACGCTCGATAATATATGTACAAATATACATAAAATACAAAGAAGTCATTGCCTGGTAAAACTAAGCAAAATACTTCTTTAAATAGAGCCCATTTCGGGGCTCCGCCAGCTTGTTTCCTTCGAAATCAATTAACTCATACGATCCTTTTTCTAAGACTCGTTTGATAATGAAAGGACCGTACCACATAGGCTTGAATTTGCCTGCCCCCAAGGCGTCCTTATCTTGGTCATAGACCAAGACAAGGTCACCTTCAGAAAAGACACGAGGACAGACAGACTTATCACACTGAGTTTTGACCCTTTTCTTATGGGCCTCATTCATCGTGGCGGCATCTCGACGCTGCTCATCGAGATGGTCCAGGTGAACTAGGCGCTCCTCGAGACTCGAAGTCTCAGGAAGAAGCTCGACAGCCAATTTCAGAGACGGAATTTCACATTCGACCGGAAAGATAGATTCCATCCCGTAAACCAACTGAAAAGGAGTAAAACCAGTAGCCGTTTTGACGGAGGTTCGGTATGCCCAAAGAGTCGGATACAACATAATGTGCCAATTGGACCGATTTTTATCGATTGTCCGTTGGAGTATCGTCTTAAGAGTTTTATTGACTGCCTCGACCTGTCCATTGGCCTGAGGATAGTAAGGAGAGGAATGCTCCTGACGGAAACCTAATTTAAAAGCCAATTCGGACATTAGCTGATTTTGGAAATGACTGCCATGGTCAGTGACAATCTCTCTTGGGATACCGAATCTTGAGATAACCTGATTGAAAAGAAACAAAGTTGCCGTGTCACTGTCATTCTTATAAGTAGGCATGGCCTCAGCCCACTTCGTGAAGTAGTCTACAGCCACGATAATGTACTTTTGATTCGCCGCTGAAGGCGGATTACAAGTCGTAAAATCAATACCCCACTTAGTGAAGGGACCGACGGTGACAACGGGAAAAAGGGGAGCTGGATGCACGCGCATCTTGCGAGTAAAAATTTGACACGGGTGACAGCGTTTGACCGCTTCCACACAGTCCTTAAAGAGCGAAGGCCAAAAGTAGCCGGCACGTAAGATGCGCTGGGCTGTAGCAAGCCTGGATAGATGACCACCACAAGCTCCACTGTGGCAATCATTAAGAACAGACTCCGCTTCCTCTAAGGTTAAACAACGTCGAAGAATTGAATCAACCCCTCGACGGTATAATGTGTCACCAATGATAACATAGTTTTTAGCCAGGTGACGTAACTTGCGACGTTCATCCTTGGAGAAAGTAGAGGGAAACTTCGAAGTCTGGAGATAAACAATGATATCTCCATACCAAGGGTCTTGTGAAGAGATGAGGAATATATGTTCGTCGGGTAAACTTTCCTCATAAACAATATCCTCTCCACAAGGAAGCTCAGAAATTAGCTCCGCGAAGACCATAGATTTCTTAGACTTGGCGGACAAGAACTCGAGGTCGAATTCTTGTAAAATGACTATCCATCTATTATATTTGCCCCCAATCACTCGCCTACTGAGGACAAATTGGAATGGATTGACCGCCGCTAGGACAAAAGTTTTGCGTAGCAAAATATAATGACGGAGCCTCTGGACAGCATGGACAGCTGCCAAGGCCAACTTCTCAACCGGAGAATAGCGGAGTTCAGGGCCTATTAAGCCTCGACTCAAATAATAAATCACGTGCTCGACGAGAGCATCGTCTTCCTGAACTAGAACCATACCAATGGTAGATTCTGCTACAGCGAGATATAAAAGGAAGTCTCTACCATAATCCGGTGGACTCAAAAGCGGGGCAGAGACTAATGCCTTTTTCAAAGCATCAAACGACCGCTGCGCAAAGTCGTCCCACACAAATGGAACTCCTTTCCGTAGCAAACACATGAACCCTTTAGTGATCTCGGCGTAGTTTGCTATAAACCGTCTCAAGAAATTGGCCTTCCCTTGAAGACTTTGAAGTTGATGGATTGAGGACGGGGGAGGCAACTGAACTATTGCCTCAACCTTGAAGGGATCAACCCGAATCCCTTCATTGGACACTATAAACCCTAACAACCGACCGGATGTAACCGCGAAAACGCACTTATTGGGATTCAACCGGATTTTATAGAAACGACATCGCTCAAAGACTAATCGAAGATGACTAGGGTGATCTGTTCTCTTTCGAGAACGAGCAGCGAGATCATCTAAGTATGCTTTGATGACATGTTTGATGTCGTGGAAAGCGTAGGACATGGCCCGCTGAAACGTGGCTCCAGCGTTTTTAAGACCAAAGGGCATCTTTCGATATGCAAAGGTACCCCAGGGACATATGAAGGCAGTCTTATGCTAATCCTCAGGACGAATAGAGATTTGATTATAACCTGAGAAACCATCCATAAAGGAGAAAATCTCATTACTCGCACACTCGTCGATAATCTAATCAATGAATGGCGTGGGGTAATTGTCTTTTGGACAAGCCTTGTTTAAGTCCCTAAAATTGATGCATACGCGGATTGTTCCTTGCTTTTTGTCCACAGGGACTGGATTCGAAACCCAATCCGTAAGAGGAACAGGGTATATAAAACCCACCCTTAGCAGCTTCTCAACCTTAGCTTTGATAGTCGCTGCTTTCCTAGGGTTAACCGGCCGAAGCCTTTGACGAATCGGTTTTGCGTTTTCATACGTCTTGATCTCATGTTGGACTATAGAAGGATCAATGCCGGGCATTTCCTCATAAGACCAAGCAAATACATCACGATATTCCTTGAATAGGTCGGTGTAAATTTGAATTTCTTCAGGGGAACACTCAATTCCGATGAAGATATTCTCAATGATGTTAGGATCCTTAGAGATGTTTATAGGTATCGTCTTTGAAATTACCGACATATTACCTTCGGCACGTGTGTGTGTTGGAGCCAAAGGGTTCGACACCGTACAAACATCACTACCAACGAGTTCGGAGAATCTAGATTCTACTTCCTGCAATGGAGGAAGAAAATATGAGCGATGGTGTAAGTCTTCCCAAGGTCGATCTATACCCATCATTACTTCGAGGATTGCTTCTTCAGAAGGTAGAACCGAATCTAAGCAGTCCAAGGCAGAGGTAGAATCAAAGCTCCAAGCTGGGGCCACATGACCATCTAACTCCTCTTCGGAAAAAGGAGTAGAATGGTTCTCTGCAGAGTCTACGATAGACTGATATCTAAGCTCAGCTGCAGATATAGGAAACGCCATTCCATTAACTTGTCCTTCAACTAATGTGGTCGTAGGTGAAGGCAAGCTCCAAGGGTCGGAAAAATAATGAGTTCGAAAGAACTCTTCTCGAGAAGACTCCTTGGATGATGAAATAGCATTGATTCTTGCAAAAGGAGAGGGAAAATCAAACGTACCCATCAATGAGGAATACATCCCTACTCCTAAATTCTCAGTCGGCGGGCGAGGGTTATCCACCAAACGAACAGTAGAGTCGGAGGTTGCTTGAGGATCGATTGGAGAATAGTCCAATTGATCAACCTTAACGATTTTCCCCTCATGAGGAAAGCAAATGACACGAAACAGAGTCGATACAACGGCTCCCATCTCGTACACCCAGTTCCTTCCTAATAGGAGATTATAGTCTAGGTTAGCATCTACGACTTCAACTTCGATATTAACGACCTTCCCTCCAACACATATAGGAAAGGCCGGGATAATCCCATGCGGCTTGTGAGAATGGCCATCAAATGCAGTTAAGACGGTTGGTGAAGGAACAGCCGAAGGTGAACCAATAGCCTTCCAACATGACATGGACATGACACATGTGGAAGCTCCTTCATCTATAACGGTGCGAAAAATATTGATTTTCTGGTATGTTGACTTTACCTGAAAAGCCATATGATGAGGGAGTCTCTTTTTGACATTTGACATGTCAAAAGAGAGCACTAAAGAGTTAGCTGGATCGACTGCTCCAATGGTGGAGAGTAAAGCACTTCTCTGAGACGGACACGATTGGAGAACTTCCAAAGCGGACATAGCACACGGGCTTTGAGCCAAATCCTCCACAATGGAGTAATTTTGGGCGGCCCTAGCATTAGGGTTAATCGTCGCGCGTTTGGCGGAACCTTTCGGTATCCTAGGTATAGTCTCAACAAGAGGTCGCTGAATATGAAGGTCATTACTTACGGGAACCGTTTTATCCTTAGATGTTTCGGCTTCACCATAATCACGTGACCGAGTAGTCACGTTAACGTTTGAACCCATCATAAAAACATTTGATGCTTTTTCCCCTTCCTGGTTGCTCCCTGAGGAGGTCCCAGGATTCGAATTCGCGCCAGCAAGAAGTTGCTGCCCTTGGGGAAACGGGTTAGTTAACACAGCTTGCGAACTAGAAGTCCCTTGCTGTCCTAACAAGCGCTGAGCGTCTTCAATTCTAGGGCAAAGATGAGTTAGATGGTCCCCACTGCATAACTTGCAAGGGAACTTAACTTTCTTTCTCGACTCACCTTTACCACCACCAGCGTTGTTGCCGGATTTATTTGCATCGGGCTTCCCATCCGAGTTCTTCTTCTTACCACGTCCTTTCTTTTTCCCATTGGAATTTTGATTTCCTTTGGGGTTATCAGATTGGACGGCGTTAATGGAAGAATTTTGGGAGGCTTGAGGATTAGACATTGTGACTTGGTTGTTAGGAGTAGTTTGTAATGACAACTGCTGCAATTGATTCAACAAGTTCACTATAGTCGAGTCTACTGACCCCACAATACCATCCGCGTGCGGACCTGGCTTCGGCTTAGCTAAATCAACCTTAGATCCAGGAGCATCTGGCAAGTACTTTTGGAGGATCCCAGACTGAGAGTAAATCAGTTCTAACTGCTGGGCCCTAAAAATGGCTTGCTCCTCAGAATAGACCCCAGACATGGAGACATCCTTGGAGATCTCAGGTTGCAAAGACTTCAAAAACCACTCTAGACGGTACTCTGGAGGGATTTCGGCTTTAATGAGCCTTTTTCTCCGTCTCCATTCCTGAATGTGATCAGAAATGTGGGTTGCCTTATCCTGACGAAAGGTAGCCAGAAGTTCAGTTCCGGCGTCATAGCGGACAGGCAACTGGAAGTGATTCAAGAAAATATTGGCTAAGTCTGCGAACGATGTAAAGCTGCCCCCTGGCAACTCTATATACCATTTAGCCGCATTACCAGTCAAGGTGCACTGAAAGAGTCTCAACCTAATCGAATCTTCGATGAGGGAGTTGGATGAGCACCACAAATGGAATGTGGTTACATGATCGCCCGGATCTTCACCACTCTTCCCTTCGAATTTTGGAATGTCCGAAGGGAGTTTGGTTGGGACCGGAGGCCAGGCCGGATTGTATCTGATAGGGTCGTTCGTTAGCTTAGTGAGATCTGGCAAGTTTAATGTTGCCAGAAACGGAAGCCTAGGAGGACCTAGGGGATTCCACCCAGACTGGGCAGAACTCCCAAAGCTCTGAAAAGATTGTCCTGGGATTTGGGAGGCACCAGGCTGCCCGAAGTGACCAGTAGAACCGGCTGAACCAAAAGGCAAGCCTTGTGGTCCAGCAAAATTCGGAGTTTGACCAACTCCTGCCGTATAACCTCCGTAGCCCGCAAAGTTTCCTCCTAAAGAATGGTAAGGAGTTGATAACCCCTGATATGGGTTCCAAGCCGAAGCAAGGGGAGGAATGCTTTGAAACATGCTAACCGTGGAATACGGCCTACTTCCTTGTTGGCCGATAAATGGATTCGCAGTTCCTGCAGTACTAACCCCAGGGTTATTCCAACCTTGGAAAGGATTGCTGCTTTGTCCTATTGAAGAAAAAGGCATGGATCCTACCGTCGGGTTGGAATGTGGTATATGACCACTTCCGAAAGGAAAACCCTGGAATGAAGTCGATCCGCCCATCATGGACGTAGCGGCACTGAACGGAACCGATGGAATACCCTGTGATTGGGTGCCAAAAAGGAAGGAACCAGTACTAAAAGCATTGGTTTGGGCATTTCCACTCGTGGACGGAATGGAGGTAGACCCAATTAAAGACGTGTTAGCAAAAGATCCGAACAAGGAAGCGGAGGGGATGGAAATGGTTCCTCCCCCTTGCACCGATGTTGGGGTTTGCATAGTCGCGGCACTCGTAGAAGCCATGCTTCCAGTAGTGATCATAAATGGTAAGCGCGTAGCGTAACCTGGACTCGCTGGTCTATGTGACGGAGTCCCAACGTATTGCAATACGTCCGGATAACTAGATGGTAGTGGAGAATTTGGAATCACTAGAGATTCTGAAAGTTCTTCTACCTCTACATTATTCTCCGCTTGAAAGCGAACTCGAGAAAGGACTGGAGTGTCCCTCTCTTGCTCAGAAGTGCCAGGCCTTGCTTGGTCGCTAATATCCCCGAGAGGAGGATCAATCCCCGATGCGTCAACCGACGTGGGACGGACCCCACCGGTAGTATCCCCTCTGCGCCTTCTAGGAGAAGGCTCTAAACTAGGTGGCGAGAGACCACGAAGTCTTCGAGACCGTCTTGGAGACCGGTCAACCACTTTGAATTTCTTGTTATGATCTAACTAAAGACTCAAAAAATTAAAAGCTAAGCCGACTAGGAGCACAGAGCACACACTATAAAGTTCCTAAAGATACAGCCAGTCGAACAACTTCCAAGTATTTCCGCTCTGGGTGATTAGGACCGGACACCAAAATACGAGAAAGTGAATCAAAGGGCCTTCCGAAGATAGTCTGGGATGATGAGGGCCCAGTCCTATCAGCGAAGGTATCAGAGGAAGTTACGCTGACCTCCTAACAGCAGCCTGCGCCGGTGCAAGCCCCCAAGCTTCGCAAGGGTGCCCTCCAGTAGTACTGTCGAGAGTGATACAACGTCGACCTCAGGTGCCACGGGATTCCCCTCCGCAGCCACCTATGCAGATCCCTAGGAGAGGCAACTATGGGTACCAACTCGTCGCAGAAGCCAGGCGGAACAGTCGTGAGGTAAGTTCGGACAAGTAGGAGAGGGGGTATCTCTCTTCCCTGTCTTCACAGACCCTCGTGCTTAACTCCCAGATCCGGAGCTTTCCTGCTCTTCCTAACGCTATTGGATTTACTCTCATTAATCAGACTCTTATGTTTGACGTTTTATGTGGCCTTGGAGAGTTAACTCTCCACTCGCCTAATCCAAGGCCCTAAAATCCTAGACTTGTTGGTGTAATAACTAAAACAAAAAGTTCTAGTGGATTTTAATTAAGCGCTTGATTTTATTAGGCTGTTCTTTAAGTCACAAGGTAATGGAGGTGAAACTTGTGGTTTTTTTATGGACGCAAAAGAAATTAATAAAACTTAGCTACATGCACATGCACTTTTGTTTTCGATGAAGAGCAATTTCTATGAGGTTCAGAGGTACTTGTAATATAAACAAATTTTCTTTTTCTTTTCAGACTCCACACTCACAAAAACTAACAAAACTAAATATGCCTAAAAAGAGATGCAAATCCTACCCTAATGCAAGAACTATATGTGGATGCAAGATTCAAAGACTACTCTAAAAACAAAGAAGGAAAGTTGCTGCTTTACCAAATTTTGTCTTGCCACTAAAATGCTTAGATAGAAGATGATGTGTTACTAATCATTTCGTCCAAACAATAAAAACAAGTTCTAAGATAAAAACAAAGCACTTTCACTTCGCAAAAAAGGAAATCAAATGAGAAGCGAGTTTAAGAAAGCGAAACTCAAAAACTTTCAAAAGATTTTCTTTCGATCAAACCAAAATGTCTTTTTCAAAGGAAAGCTCTCAAAAATACTGACACCAATGATTGATAAATGGGCAACCAAACACTTTTGTGAATCGACACCTTTCAAATGATGAAAACTCAACAAAAATAAATGTGTTTGAAATCGCTTTTGACAATCAAAAGCAGCAATGAAAGTCCCAAAAGATCAAAAGACAAGTTTCAAGAAAATGGTAACAAACAACTTTCTCGAAACAAAGGAGCAAGTGGTCACAAAAATGATTTCATTGAGCAAACAAAAAGTGTCATGAAAGCAAAAATGGACACAAAGATTGAACTCAATCTTCCTACTCTGCCGAAACAGAGCAATCAAGATTCTTAAACAGAAATCTTGTGTGTTAAAAATCAATGACCCTTGCAATCAACGAAGACAAGACTAATATTCCTTATGACTAGAGAGAGTTCAGAACAAGATGCCCCCTGTCAACAGAGAACTGTCACTGGAAAAGTGACTGCTTGACACTGACCCAAACCACCAGACAATCATTCAGCAAAAAGAAAATTTATAAATCTTGAAATTTATGTAGTATACGCGCCTGCAAATAAGTGCAGAATGTGTGTACACGCGACTGTAACTAAGGAAACCTGCGTATACGCGGGTTCACTTAGTGCAACTTGCGTATATACGCTTCTGTAACCCAGGAAAAGAGCGTATCTGAAGTCTTTCAAGAAAAATAAAAAAACACAGACTGAAAAACTGGAAAAGCTTGGAGTTCAAGAAAAGATTAGACAGTCAGAGCCAACAAACAGAGGGGCTGAGCCTTGATTGGCTTGAAGACTACCCAAACTAGGAACAACAAGAGTGTTGTCCCCAGCGGAGTCGCCAATTCTGGTTGAAGGGAAAGTACCCCTAGGGTCCTTTGGGCTAAGACTCTACCAGACTGAAAATTGCTTATCCAAAGAAACACACACACACACAGCCATCATTTTTACTTTTAAGCAAATTCTAATGTTTAGGGTACGTACCTAAGGTCCTACGTTCGAGAAGGCCTTTAGGGTCCAAACCCTTCTTGGAGTTCCCTTCTTCTTCCTTTGACCTGCAAGACAAACAAATCAAAGAACACAACAGTACATATACAAATACTTATGTATAAACCATCTTTATGCTATAAAGTTAGTTATAAAAAATCTTTAAGTAACCACTTGCATAAGAATTCAAGACAAGAATCTCATAAGCATAAAGAAAGATTGTTTCGGGAACAAAGACGTGTTTCTTTATATATAAAGGCAAATAAAGTACATATAACGGAGAGATATCACCTGAACACCTTCAACAGGCTCCAAGCAAAGCTTCCTCCCGGATTCGTTCCAGCCTCAAGCCTCCAACAAGAGCTCCTTCCAAGTCTTACTCAATGATGATATCAAGGATGAATGATCACCAATACACATGGAAACAAGGGTTTCCTATGCAAAATGGGGGAAGTACAGAAAGCACCAGGGACTTCAGACCTGGTCTAAGGGGAAAATCTCAGCATAATAATCTTGCTCTCCTTTCTCTCTCCCCTTGGCCTTCCCTTTGATGTCTTTTTATACCTTCTCCAAAGTAGTTTTTTAGTTAGGAGTTGGTTGGAAACAGTTGGGCCACGGGCACTAACAGGTGATCCAGCAGGTAAAACCCGCGATCTCCGCCCGAAAAAGAGGAATTTATTATTTTTTTAAGTGTTTTAATAGATACACGCGGGTTGGGTATAACAGACCCGCGTGTACACGCGTTTAACTCAGGGCAATGTCGCGTATAGGGAATAAAACACTGTTTTTTAAATTTTTGGACCAGGTCTGGAAGGAGGGGTTGCCCTAGGCCATAAGTGCAGCATCACAAACCATAAGAGTGAGATTTGGAGCTATAACAACTGCAGAATCTATAAATGAGATGTTACAACTCTAGCCTGGCCAAAACTTGACTCCTCTTTCAGTTGGATCCTTATTAGACCAGTTCCCTAATCTTACTACTGCAAAATTGGAAGAAATGTTCTAAACTTTCATAAGAGAAGAAAAA
Organism: Pinus tabuliformis; assembly: GCA_031772625.1. Classification (NCBI taxonomy): domain Eukaryota; kingdom Viridiplantae; phylum Streptophyta; class Pinopsida; order Pinales; family Pinaceae; genus Pinus; species Pinus tabuliformis. The sequence continues at coordinate 249,682,038 of CM062812.1, read as the reverse complement.
CACATCCCAAAGGATCCTCCTCCATATGTAGCTACCATTTTCTCCTCATGGGGGAGCAATATTGTGGATATGATATCTAGTGTCCTAGGTTATACCACCAGTGAATACATTGATGAGATTATTTTAGCCTTCATTTCCATGTACACTCCAGGGCAGCCTCTTGTTGTCATATATGACTATGCTCAATTCATAGCTGACAAGATGCATGAATAGTTCCTCAGAATGGGTAATGAGAGAGTCTTCAAATACTCCTCCATCTTGTATCACCTTTTCCTATATTTCTAATCAAACAGATTCCCACTTACCTTGCAAAAGTTGGACAGCAAGGGCCAACCAAGATCAGTCATCTTCTGGACCCCATTGATTCATCAATATTCCTCCCCCTATTTATACAATGAATTCATAGATTCCTTTTTCCACCCTGTGATGACCATGCTCAGTGGAACCCCTCCACCAAGAATCAGTCCTGAGATTAGGAGAGTCCTTCATCTAAACATCAATCATTAGGTTGGAGATTGGTACTTGTAGCAAAACCACACTGAAATCAGGATTTATGGTTGCTAGCTTGCCCCATACAAACTACCTAAATACCTCCCAATGAGGTTATTTGCCTTGGAGTACTACAGGCAGATAATAAATTCAGATGAGGTAAACTTTGTTAAAGCCAAAAAGAAAGCCCAACTTAAGATCAAAGACCAATCGGGTCCTTTTATTTGTAATAGCAGAGAAGCTGGAAAGGAGGCAAACCTGATCCTTCAGAGATTAAAACTAAAATAGAGCTTCATATGGAGATATGATCCCTTGGATTTCATCTGCAAAAGAAGGCATAAAAAAAAGATGGACCCCTATATCCATCATCGCATCCTTGAGATAGAAAAGTATGCCAACCAATTGCAATGGGTGGAAAACACTTTAAAGGACAGGGATAATATTGAAGTTGTTGTGGAAAACACATTATTAGATCTGGAAAATCAACTTGATGAAAATTCATTTCTGAAGGTACCACCTTAGGAAGGGAAAAAGAGCACTGCCGCTATCATGCATACTCCTCTCAATGAGGAGAAAAATCCCAAAAGGGACAGGGAGGAAGGATCAAGTTCAAGGACACAAGCCTTCAATGTTCGATATGAAAGAGGCCAAAGCAAAAGACCTAGACTCAATCCTGTGTCAGAACAGGAAGACACTGATGGCTCAGTTGAAATAACTGATTCTGAGCCAGAAAGGAGTAAAGGTACTGCTCCTTCAGAGGAAACACAGCCCCTATAATCCTCAAGAACCCAAATGATACAGAGACAGATGAGTATAGACCTCATCTTTCAGTAGGAAAGCAAACCAGGATAAAAGTATCAAAGACAAATTCAAAGAGATAAAAATGAGAAATGAAAGGTTGAACGCTGAGACATATGCTCATCTTTTCAAACGTTCTACTCCAGGTCAGAATAGATTGATGTCAGCCTTTGACATCCAAGAGGGGAAGATGCAGGTGTCCTTCATTCAACCAACTGTGCAGCAACCAAGGACACCCACTAACTAAAAGAAAGTTGATTTTGAGGTGTTGGCCAGGGATATTCACCCTATGGAACAAATAAAGTTTCACAAGTAGGCTGGAGAGATGATCTACTCCACTCTGACAGGGAAGTACATAGTTGTTCATCAACTGCAAAATTCCCTAAACAACATCTCAGCTCAATATTAGCTTGAACAAGCTTCATCACAAGCCAAGGACAATAGAATCAAGTCTTTGGAGGACTTGATCATAGAGATGGGACATAATCCCAAAGATATCAAAGCAACAAAGGAGTTAATAAAATAGAAGAATAATGACATTGCTTCAGTGAAGAAGCAACTAAAGATACCCTCTTTGCATCATCCACAAACATAGGAGGTGTTACAATCTCAAAGTTAGCATGAGGACTTAATGGATTTAGTCCTCATGCTGAATGATCAGTTGAGGAGCCCAGAGAAGGAATTGGAAGCCTTAATCCAATTGAAGCAAGGTGAAGTAGGGACCACACCAGCAACTGTAATCCCTATAGTGAATACTGTAGTACCATCTACATTGGCAGCTACATTAGCTCCAAAAACTCCTTTAGACACTGCCTTGCCCATCACCACTACAACATCTACATCAACAGCTTCCACAATAGCAGTAGGTACAACAAAAGATGAAGCATCCAAGCTTGTTCATGCCATGGAAGAAATGTCTATTCATAAAAATGAGATAAACAAGCTAAAGGAACAGATGGCAAGCTTAGAAACGGACTGTAAGGTTGCGAAGATTATGCAGAAAGAGGAGGAACAAAAGGCTGCCAGGATAAAGGAAAATCTCAAATCAATGGAAAGAGACTTGACACTAAAGGAGCCTCTTGGAAATGCCAAGGAAAAACTATGGGCCAATATCATTGACCCTGTTAATGGTATTTGGTCATCCATATAGGTCATATTCAAGCAGATTGATCTCATAGCATTAATGACCAAGGCTATTGGGAAAGTGAAGATAGAATTAGGAAACAGGCCTAGAGAGGCTAACAGGCTCATCCAGTTCTTAAATTCAAAGAACAAGTACCAATTACAGGAACTGGAAATTGAAGACAAGCATGCTACTATTCTAGAGGTAAAGAAAGTCCTCACCAAGAGGGACCTTATGCAAAAGTTAGAGGAAAAGAGCAAGGGAATGCAGGTAGCCATTGACAGGTTCATGGCCATGTTTGATAAGCTAAAAGAGAAGGGATTACCTAATCCCTTAGTCATTCATGATAAACTTATGGAACAAGGAGATTACAACGACAAACTCAGGGATGTAGCAAGACATCAAGTGGCTACTTCACATATTTCAGGAATGCCAACAGGAAAGGTATTGTACAATGCTTTTGAAAATCTCTTTTACCTCTAGCATGAGGTAAAACATCTGTTTGTAAATAAGCCTTCATTTTCCGAATACACTGAGGTAGATGAAACTTATTGGAGAATGTTGAGTATCCGGTTACCAAGAGATCAAGAATGGGAAAAGTTGATTGACTTACTTTAACATAATATAGTTAAAGGTCAAACACATAGTCAACAAGGTAAAATAGCATCAGATTCAAGTGGTTACAGGGTCATAGAGTATCTGTGTCAAAGAGTATCAGTATAAAAGACAATAGCCTTTGGCCAGCACAAAGCATAGCAACCATAAACTTCCAACTAAACCACAATAAAAGGGACAACAAGAAAACAGTTCAATAGCTGTCATTATCTTCCTGCGAGAAGATATTTTCAATTTCCTAGATTAATTCCCAAGTTATTTTGGGATATTTTGTAAAAACATTTTGTATAAATACTTCACAAATCGAAGTATGTAGGGGTGGATTCTTATACTTTCAATATAATTTTGTTCAAAGACTGTAAAAGCTTTTGTATCACTGACTGGGCCAACATGTTGGATTGATGAATAAAGATCAGATATTTCAAAGGATTCATGTGTAAAGCGGAGTACAAATGAGTAATTTTATTGTGTTGTTTTATCTCCCTTAAATTTGTTTCATAATCTTAAATATTTCAGAATTCTAAATGTTTAACTTGAATATTATTTCAGAATTTGCTTGACTGCACTCTGTCTTACTGTCATACATTCTTAATGTTTTCTCTTAAACTATCTTAGCTAGGGAATTCTTAACTGCTCCTTAGCTTTCGTAGTTTCTCCTCTGGTCTATAGTAAAGGATTCTCAGTTTTCCTTTACTCAAGATTCATTGGTGTGCCCACATCTTAGCCCTGGTCTGAGGATTCTTGATTGCCCTCTTACCTCTATTAAGACTCATCTCACCATTTAGTCCAAGGATTTGTACTTCACTCTGCTATCTTGCCCCTTGAACATTCCCTTTAGTGATTTAACTCCAAATTTTCTACCCCTTCTTTGACTCCATTGCCCAATGGCCTAAAGGCATTAACCTATCTGCATGTTTTAAAGATTCCACCACCAAATCTTCATACAAATAAAAAACCCCCCTAAACTCTAGAACTAGCCTAATATCTAAGAAAACATAGCTAAATTATATAGAGAGAACCCTCTCTGAGCCATAGGTTGGCTAGATCCTATGCTTAAAAGTTGGTTTGTGGTTACCTCGAAGCCTTCCCTTCTTCCAAAACTTCTAAGGAAAAGTTTTGAGTGATAAAATGGTCCTTACACCATTACCAAGGCTATCGGAAATATTTCTTTAGAGCACAGAATTCCCCCATTTTTTCGCTTGCACCAAGTGTTCAATGTGAACCGCCCTTGACCATGCTTCCCACCATTAGTAGACACATCAAAGGTTGCAGAACAGCTCACAAGGGACCAAGTTCAGCAGAAGTTTCCTCATCTCATGGAGGAATTCAACGCAATGGGGACCATTGCTTCCTAAGGGGGAAGGAATGATCCAGGTGGATGTTGGTGGCCACCCACCTATCCCACATGGACCCCCACAACTGTCTCTTTTAGTTTTTTAGTTTCCTTAATTGTAGCACAATTTACTATTTTTGGCAGTTTTTCAGGTCCTGAACTTCCGGAGCCGTTTTGAGGCCCTAAACGACGTTTTTTGGGAAATCTGGGAGTAGCATGGGTCCATGGATCGATGTTGCTCACTCAAAAGTTGTATTCCTTGGATATATCTTTCTAACGAGGTATTGTACATGTTAAATAGAGATTGTATTCAAAAGTTACGACCCCGAGAAGTTGATGTACCAATTTACCCAAACGGGGCCCACAGTTTGGCGCTTCATCTCCTAGGGTTAGATTTTTGGATGGTTAGGGTTTTCCATTGTTTCTCAACAATAAATATGCCTTCGAGCCTCATTGTAACACAGCTCAGAGGCATGTATCCTCCACATCTCTTCTCAAAGATAAGCTACCATCACCCGAGCTAGTTTATTTCCATTTCTATTTGTAAGCATATTTCAGTATTTTACATTAATGAAATGAAGTATTGTTTCTGCCGCATCTATGTATTTATGGTTATCTCTATAATTTTTTGTGTTCCTGTTTAAATCCGGATCATGTCTTGCATACATATTCTTCTTTTACTCTGATCTGATGATAACCTAACTGTATGTCTATTTTGGAGAAGATAGTGGATCCCTTCACTTTGTCAAACAAATCATCTATTCTTGGAAGTGGGTACTTATTTTTGATAGTCAACTTATTAAGTTGTCTATAATCAATACAAAGTCGTAGGTTTTCGTCCTTTATCCTTACAAATAACACAGTTACCACACAGGGTGCACACTTGGGTGAATGTACCCTTTATCCAACAGTTCCTACAATTGCATCTTGAGTTTAGTTAACTCAGGTATGCTCATTCGATAAGGAGCTTTCGATACTGGTGCAAATCCTAGTATCAATTCTATGGTAAAGTTTTTGATTTCTCTTTTTGGCGGTAATCCTGGTATCTCCTCAGGAAAAATGTCTGCAAATTCCTGAATAACAGGTACGTCTCTCAAGGTGGTTGTTTTGTCTTTGGAATTGGTGTAACCAACTTGTACAACATACACTTGACAACCTTTTCAAATACATTTACTTAATTGGTTGGTAATAATAGGACGTAATTTAACAGTTTTTCGAATTCCCTGAATTTCTTGTCTAACCCCTTCCTCAGAGAGGTAGTTTATCAACTTATCCTTACAGTTAACAACTGACCAATGTTTTTCTAACCAGTCCATTCCTATCAGTACATCATAGGACCCTAAGGGTAACATATTTAAATTTACCCTTACTAGCTGCCCAGCTATTTCTAACAGACAATTTTCTACCTTAGCAGAAACCCTATGCTTGGCCCCAGTGGCTAGCTGGACCAACCAAGGGGTTTTAAACTTGGCAGAGTTTAAGTGACATAATTCAACTATCTTAGGACTAACATAGCTCAAACTTTCTCCTGGGTCAATTAGAATGGATACAGGATGATTAGAAATTTTACCTTCAAACTCCACCATAGAAGGTTGATACTTGGCTTGGTTATCCTCCAAGGTTGCATTTATTCGAGGAATGCTTCAGGCCAAATCTCCAACTATAGAATCTTCCTGAACGTTTGCCACTTGTCCTGATCTAATAGGGTTGGGGTATTTTTTGTAATAATGGAGTTCTCCACAACCCCAACATTGCAACAACGACCTTTCTTGTTGGGTGCCCTTAGGTTTCTTGCAGGCTTCTGTAACTCGACTCTCAACAGGGTGTCTTGGTTTCGCCTGACTTTTTCCCGGCACTCCATTCTAAGTTTTTCTAAACATATTTCTGGGATTTCCAAGTTTTGCATTTTTAGGATTGAATGCATTCTTTTGTCCTTTTTTTCCATCCAGCCTTTGCTACCTTCTCCTTTTTGCTTCATTTGTTGATAGCAGATTCTAGCCTTTTGTATAGCTTCGTCCATGGTTTTTGGACTGTCAAACTCTATTCTCTCCTTCATAAAAGCTGGTAAACTACTAACAAATCGCTGCACTTTAGCTTTTTCCTCACGTATATAAGGTACATACCTTAATAGCGATGTGAATTTGGTCACAAACTCATCCATAGTTTGCTGCCCCAATCTAAGATCATGGAATTCTTTGGCTTTCTCATCATAAAATCGTTCAGTAAGGTATCTGTCCTTAAAATACTTTTGAAACTTCTCCCATGTAACTTCTTGTTCATCCACCCCCCGTACCATTTTAACTTCCTCCCACCACAAGGTAGCTTTTCCTTGTAGCTGGAAAATGGTGAGTCTGGCTTTTAGATTATCTTCATATTCATAGATCTGAAAGTACTTGTTCATGTTAATTAGCCAGGCTTCAACAGTTTCTTCTTTTTCTCCATCATACATCGAGGGTTTGATCTTTTTAAATTCTCCCAATAATTCAGTCTTCTATCTCTTATTACCTTTACCACCTGATACATTTTCTGACCCTTCTTCATTCTCTAACCGGAAATATTTTGCTCGTTGTTGGTGTTCTTCGTTTCTATTCTCCTCCTCCTGACTAGGAGTTGGATTCCTTTGGTTCTATTTGTCAGAAAGACTCTTCAATATTCTTTCTTGTTCGAGTCTTAATCTCTCATTATCTTCCCTCAGATTTTCCATTTCAGCTCGAAGTTGTTTCACAGTTTCTAGTAGCATTGCATCTATATTACTGTGGGTGCCTTCTCCTAACTGCACCCATACCTCCAGATTAGTTCCCATATGTGATGTAAATTTTGTTTCGGTGGCCACTCTTCGTGATGGTGTAGATGATGCTCCTTTGCGCATGCTCTTCTCACCTCTGTGAAACAAAAATGTTTTGTTAACGGTATTTTCCTTAAGGCCATAGAGTTGAAACTTGGGCTCTGATACCACTTGTAACACATCTACCCATACTTAACACAATATTTTTTTTTTTACTAAGCAATATCGTATATTTAATTAATTTTTCATTGTTTATTAAAAGGTACGGGAGTACCTAACCTTACCTTCTCGTCTTACCTTGTGTTAATGACCTTTATAAGCAGATATTTTCTTGGAATTTGGTTACCACTTGATGGTTTGGGTCTTAAATGCACTCGTTAAAGCTTCATTAACCCACGGCTTTAACCATCGCTATGGTTTTGGATGGCTCTCGATCCCGAGATACCAACCTCCAACTGTCCATGATCTTAGTAGTCTGCATGGAAGTCTCGCCACCATTGATCTTGGAAAGAGGCTCTCAACAGCTTGGATTTGTTTTCTTTGGATAAGTGTACCTACCCACTAGGTATTCGAGGTTTACTGTCATTTGTTCCAGTGCTTCTGCAGAGAGGCTAGCTCTGCTCATCCCTCCATTACAGTTCTTACCAGACCATTGTTACGGCCATGCTCAGGTAAAATGGAATACTTCAGCTATCATAGATTGCACAAGTTCATGGGTGAAGGGTATTCTCTTTGCAGTGTGGCTTCATTCCTCCTTGATAGCCTAGTTTTGTTACTGCAAACGATGATGGCCGCCACTTCTTCTCTTTATTCTTCGCAAAGGCAGCTCACAATTTCAACTAATTACCTCTTCCCCCATTTTGATGGTTCACTGGATCCAGGCATTGTTCCTGTTGTAGGTTCTTTCTCTAGAGTAGTTCTACACACCAAAAGGACCCTCCATCGTAGGCAGCTGGCCCAGGTAAAATCTTCCTATTGCATTCTTAGCTTGCGCTATTATTTATTTTGTCTGCTATAAATATATATGAACATAACTAAGAATGAATGGTTTTGATGCAGGGGAGGAGTCGGGTTCCCATGTGGCTCTCCGGAGGACAACCTTCAAGGTATCACCCTTCATCTCTGCCCCACTACACAGGTTGGCCGAACCTCTTTTTATTTCTAGGAAGTTTGATAAGTTTTTTGTCTAAAACCCCTAAGGGTTTACTCCTATTCATTTGGATACCTCGCTCTATACAGGGCCACTGTATAAACTGTTAGTTTCTATTTGATTTCTGGTCTTGGTGACCGTTGGGGTTGATGCTATAGATATACATGTCGGCACTGTATTGTTTTATTACTTTGTGTGTCACTTTTGTTTCTTGGTTTCTCAGAGACAGTTGTTAATTTGATATATATATATATATATATATATATATATATATATATATATATATATATATACCTGGGTGGTAGATGATTACACTCCAGGGTTTGATAATGATGGTCTTGCTTTCTAATTATTGTGTTTATACTGATCAACCCTTAATGGCTTGCCGAAGATGGATTTAAATGTTTTAATATTTGAATTTATAGTTTTCCCAAATTGGGTAATAATTTAAAATGTAGCCCTGTAGTATAGATTCTTGTCAATTATGGATTTGTTGATGCAGGAGCATCTGGACTTAGCTAGTAATGTGAATGTTTGTTCACATGTTGGGGCTAAAAAAGTTGAAATTCATTGACCTAATGGGTCAAAAGGCAGTTTTAATGAGAGCGTTTGATATCTCAAGAAATGAGTTGTATTTCATGATTGTAATAAGTTAGGAATTGTCTTATTTTAGGCTCAAAGATGAGTTGTTAGCATAGGTGTGAGATAGAGCTAGGAATTAGAATATTTGCTGTTAGATTTATTAAAAATAGGGATTGATTTGTTAGACACAGTTAGAGTGATATCCGATTTATAAAAGGGAGGAAAATGTAATGAAATAGAGAGAGGATTGAGGAGTGGATTTAGAAGAGCGAGAGAAAAATAGTGTGTGGATTTCATAGGAAACAAAAGTCTTTTATTGTTTTGTATTCAAGCCAAGGCCAAGGCTCTGTAACCCTTTTATTTATGAATAAATGATGTTGTCTGTGTAATTTCATTATCAAACCTGTGGAAATCGTATTATGCTTTCATATGATTTGTTTATGTTTAGGAGAGAATCATTGATTGCCTATTTCCATGCTTACAATAGATAAATACTGAGGTAAAAGAGTAATATGTGAGTTTATTATATCGTGTTGGTTCCGCAAGTGGAAAACCAAAAATACACTAAGGATCGACACATAACACATTCGGATTTGGAATCCAGATTTCAAATATTATGGACGGAGGTTTTTAATGCTATCGATTCCGTGGAACCCAAATCACATCAGTTTAGTGGAGAGGAACCGGCTTGTTGAATCGCCGAATTCTGACTTTGCGATACAACTGGATCCGAAAAGTTATAGAGAAGGGTTGATAATCTATCAGGTCCACGAAGGGTTATCGCATCGCCGCATTGAAGCATAAGGAGTCTGGCCAAGGGAACATTGCGATTGTGATTGTGCAATTCAATCGCAACCGTTGGATTGCGATTAACTTCGACCATTGGATTGCCAAGCGGTCTTGCTACAGTGGACAATATTTCGAGCATATCAAAGGTGGTAAGTTGTTTGGAACGGTTGGCACCCGATCCCATTCAACCTTCGACATGTAGCAAAGGTGGAGGGGAATAAAACGGCTTTATCAGGTGGTTAACACCCGATCTATTGTTATATCTGAAATCTTTGACCACCGTCGGATCTCACCGATCTAGATCGATGGTTCCAAAGCAACGGTGCGTTTACTTTCGGTGTATAATAAGTGTGCCAATATAAAAAGGTAAATCCCATTGTTTCAGCTTCTTTTTTGTGCATTTCAGTTTTAAAGAAGAATAGTTGGGTTATAGCTTAAAGGGGATCCGCGGGGCTACTATTGGGTTTTTGTGAGTTCCACTTCCGCACTGCATCATTTGTGGTATCAGAGTAGAAGAAAGGGTTGTTTGCAGCAAAAATGTCGCCAAGGAGAGGAGCTGGCATTGATCGAGGAAGACTAGAAGAAAATGCAATTCTACTGGAAGAGTTCCGAGGTTTGTGTACGAGAATGGAGACAATTGAAACTGCCTAGAGAATAGCACTTGATGAAGGAGATGAAAATTCTTCAGAAAAATCTCCTGAGGAGGTAGTAGACGAAGACAATGAAACTGCCAAAGTCATTAAGATGTTAGCAAAAGTAGGAGGAAAACCTAAGGCAAAAATCCATATGTATGAAGGGAATATGAACACAGAAGAGCTAATGGATTGGATCAGATCCTTAGACCAGTAATTTGACTATGAAGAGGTTGAGGAGAAGAATATGGTGAAGTTTGCAATTAACAGATTGAGGGGTCATGCAACTATCTGGTGGGATGAGTTACAGACATCAAGAACGAGGAAAGGGAAGTCCAAGATCAAGTTATGGGACAAAATGGTAAGTAAAATGAAAGCCAAGTTTTTGCCTAAAGACTATCATTTGAATCTTTTTAAACAATTGCAATATTTAGGCAAAAAGGAATGTCTGTTAAAGAATATACAGAAGAATTTTATAGATTGAATATTAGAGCAGGGCATGTATAGGATGATGTGGAAAAGGTAGCTAGATATATCAATGGCTTAAGGTATGACATACAAGATGAAATTACCTTGTTAAGTTTGAAGACTATTGAGGATGCCTATCAAGCAAGTTTGAAGGCAAAAGAGAAGATATTGAGGAAACAAAGTCAAAGGAATAGAGGAAAAAGCTTAGTAAGAGGTAGAGGAACTACCAGACCAAGGGGACAATAGCATCAACATGAAGCAGGAAACTCAAGTAGCATACCACCACAGAGGGGAGAAGTTAATAGAGGAAGATTTGTGCTGAGAGGAAGAGGGCAAGGAAGAGATGTTCAGTGTTATACATGTGGAGAATGGGGACATATGTCATGGGACTATCCTCATAATAAACCAACAAGTCAGAGGAATGCGAATGTGACTGAGGCAAAGCTAGAACCACCTCAACTTGTGGGAAAGGAAGAACCCCCTAAGGTAGGTGAATCTCTGTTGTTGAGAAGGACTTTACTTAGGGCAAAGCCGGAAATTAGAGAACCAGCACAGAGGAAGAATTTGTTTAGAACTACTTGTAAATCCAAAGGTAAGTGTTGTAAAGTAATAATTGACAGTGGAAGCACTTACAATCTTGTTTCTACAGAGATGGTGGACAAGCTCGAACTAGCAAAGACCATACACCCTACTCCTTACAAGGTATCATGGTTACAGAAGTGACATCAAATTATTGTGATTGAACAATGCAAGGTGGAGATACAAATTGGTACGTATAAAGATGTGATATTATGTGATGTAATGCCCATGGATGTATGCCATGTATTGCTGGGAAGACCGTGGCAATTTGATCGAAAAGCTGTTCATGATGGAAGGAGAAACACTTATACTTTGGAGAAGTATGGAACTAAACACACATTGCTGCCATTGAAGGACGATGCTGACAAAGGAACACCTGGCAGTAGTATCATGTTGATAAGTGGAAAGGAGCTACTGCAAGAAGTAGTGAAGAATGAGGAGTTGCATTTCGCTATTGTGGGAAGACCAAAGGTAATTTTGACTTCCACAAACTTGGATGATTTTCTAAAGAAGTTAAAATGTTGTTAGGTGATTTTCCTCATATTATTATGCATGAGTTTCCAAATGCATTGCCATCGATCAAGAGTATTAATCATCATATTGACCTAATACCAGGAGCAAGTTTACCAAATAAAGTAGCATACAGATTAACTCCTCAAGGGAATGCAGAAGTTGGAAGACAAGTGCAGGAGCTGATGGATAAGGGGCTAATCAGAGAAAGTCTTAGTCCATGTGTTGTACCAACAGTACTTAGTCCAAAGAAAGGAGGAGAATGGCATATTTGCACAGATTCCAGAGCCATCAACAAGATCACAATCATGTACAAATTTCCTTTACCACGCATGGATGATTTAATGGACTATTTCAGTGGATCAAAATACTTTACTAAAATAGATTTGAAGAGTGGATATCATCAAATAATAATTCGAGAAGGCGATGAGTGGAAGACTGCATTTAAACCAAACAGTGGGTTGTATGAGTGGTTAGTGATGCCTTTTAAACTCACTAATGCACCTAGCACATTCATGAGATTAATGAATGAAGTCTTGAAGGAATATGCTGGAAAATTTGTTATTGTTTATCTTGATGATATTCTAGTTTTTAGTAAAAGTAAAGAAGAACATTTAGAACACCTTAAGTTGGTTCTAAGAACTCTACAAAAAGAGAAACTACTGATAAATCTGAAGAATTGTAGTTTCATGAAGGAAGAACTGGTTTACTTGGGATTTATAGTTTCTAAAGAAGGATTGAAGATGGATCCAGAGAAAGTCCAAGCAATTTGGAACTAGCCTACTCCCAGAAATATATTTGAGGTAAGAAGCTTCCATGGTCTTGCAAGTTTTTACAGAAAGTTTATCAAAGGCTTTAGTAAGATTTGTGTACCCATTCTTGAAATAATCAAAGAGATCAATCAGCCATTCAAGTGGACAGAAGCAACAAACAGAAATTTTAATTTGTTGAAGAACAAAATCACAAAGGAACCAATTTTGGCTTTACCTGATTTTGAGAAAGTCTTTCAAGTAGAAACAGATGCTAGTGGAGTTGTAGTTGGTGCAGTTCTAAGTCAGGAGCAAAGATCGATAGCATACTTCAGTGAGAAATTGAATGATGCAAAGAAGAAATATTCTTCTTATGATAAAGAGTTTTATGATATTGTGCAGTCCTTGAAAAAATGGAGACATTATTTGCTACCAAAATAATTCATATTGTATTCAGATAATCATGCCTTACAGTTCATCAATAACCAGCTGAAGTTGAATCAGATACATGCCAAGTGGGTAGAATTTCTACAAAGCTTTACTTTTGTAATAAAGCACAAGATTGGTAAGCCAAATAAATTAGCAGATGCATTGAGAAGGGTAAGTTTTATTGTGCAAGAATTCAAAGTGGCTATTGTAGGGAGGATTGTATCAGCCATTGCCAATACCAGACCGACCGTGGGATGCAGTTAGCATGGATTTTTTTTTGGGATTACCAAAAACCTAGAGAGGGCATGATTCCATTTATGTTGTAATAGATAGATTTTCCAAGATGGAACATTTCATTTCTTGTAAGAAGACTAGTGATGCAACACATATAGCTAATTTATTCTTTTTAGAAATTGTAAGATTACATGGGTTACCTATAAGTATTGTATATGATAGAGATACAAAGTTTGTAGGGAAATTTTGTATAACTCTTTGGAAGAAACTAGGAGCTAACCTCAGTTTTAGTTCAGCATACCATCCTCAAATAGATGGACAGACCGAAGTAGTAAACAAGATCTTGGGAAATATATTGAGGAGTTTAGTGTATCAAAATCCTAATTAATAGGATTTAGCACTAGCTCAAGCTGAGTTTGCTTATAATGATACTCCAAACTGAAGTATTGGAATGAGTCCATTTCAGATTGTTTTTAGAATGAATCCAAGAGGTGTGTATGATCTCAGGGATCTGGGAAAGCAAGAGACCGGAAGTGCAAAAGCTGAAGAGTTTGCAGAACAGATGCAGAGACTACAGGAAGAAGTCAAAGGAAAATTACAGGAAAGCAGCAACAAATACAAACAGAGGGTAGATATGAAAATAAAAGAGAAAGAATTCCAAGTGGGAGATTTAGTGATGGTGTATTTGAGAAAAGAAAGATTTCCTGTTAAAACTTACAATAAACTGAAAATGAAAAAGATAGGACCATGTAAAATTGTAAGGAAGTTTTCAGCTAATGCATATGAAATTGAGTTGCCAGAAGGGATTGGAATATCACCCATTTTTAATGTTGCAGATTTGTATCCATACAAAGAGGCAGAGACAAAGCTACAAGAGGAAACTACAGGAGATGAAGTTCAAACTGTGAACTGGGAAGAACAAATGCCAAAGATAGCTAAGAAAGAAGTGGAAGTTGTTTTGGAGAAAAGAGTATCCAAAAGAACCAGAGGACAGACTTATTTCCAATATCTAGTCAAATGGAAAGGAGAACCAGTGGAGGATGCTAGCTAGTTGACAACAACAAAATTACAGAAGTATGGAGTAAGTCTTGAAAGTTTGAAGGACGATTCTTTTCTTCCCCGGGAGTCTAATGCAGGAGCATCCAGACTTAGCCAGCAATGTGAAAGTTTGTTCACATGTTGTGGCTAAACAAGTTGAAATTCATTGACCTAATGGGTCAAAAGGCAGTTTTACTGAGAGGGTTTGATCTCTCAAGAAATGAGTTGTATTTCATTATTATAATAAGTTAGAAATTGCCTTATTTTAGTCTCAAAGATGAGTTGTTAGCATAGGTGTGAGATAGAGCTAGGAATTAGAAGATTTTCTATTAGATTTATTAAAAATAGGGATTGATTTGTTAGACACAGTTAGAGTGATATCAGATTTATAAAAGGGAGGAAAATGTAACGAAACAGAGAGAGTGTTGAGGAGTGGATTTAGAAGAGCGAGAGCAAAATAGTGTGTGGATTTCATAGGAAATAAAGGTCTTTTATTTTATTCTAATCAAGCTAAGGCCGAGACTATGTAACCCTTTTATTTATGAATGAATGATGTTGTCTGTGTAATTTCATTATCAAACCTGCGGAAATCGTATTATGCTTTCATATGCTTTGTTTGTGTTTGGGAGAGAATCAATGATTGCCCATTTCCATGCTTACAATAGATAAATATTGAGTTAAAAGAGTAATCGGCGAGTTTATTATACCGTTTTGGTTTCGCAAGTGAAAAACCCAAAATACACTAAGGATCGACGCAGAACACATTTGGATTTGGAATCCAGATTTCAAATATTATGGATGGAGGTTTTTAATGCTATTGGGTCCGTGGAACCCAAATTGCATCGCTTTAATGGAGAGGAATCGACTTGTTGAATTGTCGACTTCTAACTCTACGATACAACCGGATCCAAAAAGTTATAGAGAAGGGTTGATAATCTATCGGGTCTGCAAAGGGTTATCACATTGAAGCATAAGGAGTCTAGCCAAGGGAACATTGCAATTGTTATTGTGTGATTCTATCGCAACCATTGGATCGCGATTAACCGCGACCGTTGGATCGCGATTAACCGTGACCGTTGGATCGCCAAGCGGTCTCGCTACAGTGGACGGTATTTCGGGCATATCAAAGGTGATAATTTGTTTGGAAAGGTCGGCACTCGATCCCATTCAACCTTCGACACGTAGCAAAGGTGGAGGGGAATAAAACCGTTTTAGCGGGTGGTTAACTCCCGACCTATTGTTCTATCTGAAATCTTCAACAACTGTGGGATCTCATCGATCTAGATTGATGGTTCCAAAGCAACGGTGCGTTGACTTTCGGCGTACGATAAGAACGCTAATAGAAATAGGTAAATCCCATTGTTTCTGTTTGTTTTTTGTTCATTTCAGTTTAAAAGAAGAATAGTCAGGTTACAGCTTAAAGGGGATCCGCGGGGCGATTATTGGGTTTCTGTGAGTTTTGCTTCCGCGCTGCATCATTTGCCTTTTGTCTACATTTCTTTTTAAAATTATAGGATTTTTTTTGTTTTCCTCATGAGATCTGGAACAATATGTTTCACTATCACTTCCTCGTTTTCGTATTTTTAATAGTGAAGTGACACATCTGTAATTCAGCAGAATGACCCTATGGCTACCCTACTTTCATTTTATAGATTTTTTATTCAATGTATAAGAGCATTGATAGTAATATTTCCCTCTTAAGGTTCGTTGTGTCTGTTTCTAATTATATCGTAACATTCCACCGAGGATGCATTATTGTGTTTTGTAACATATTATCACTACCCTGAGTAGCTAATTCTTATTTTTTATCGCTTTTTCTTAGCATTTTACAGTTACTATAGTTCTGTTATATTTCCCTCTATAGTAAATCATTATTACACTCATAATATACTACTATATAATATCTGTGTTGGTACCAGTAACTCTTTATTCATTGGTATGAAGAATGTGTTTTCTAAAACTCATTAGTCTTGTTTAAATCATTTCATAATTCCAATGTTTACTAAAAAGAACTGTCAGGGTTTAGTTTACTTATTTCTAGTACTAGTCACGACTTTAAGGAAATAAATTCAATCTTGTCATATAATCATTAAATTATCACAACAGAGAAATGTTATTGCATAACCATTGATTTACACATAAAAGGATCAACATTGTACAAGTAGTAGAAAGATAGGTTCTATTTTAATTTATGAGGAGTTCTCATACTCTGTTCCCAGACAGTTATCTCCCTATACCATAAACTGGTAAATCTAAAAACTACTTCATCCCTTAACTCTTCAGAACTCTGTTTCAATGCATTCTACAATAATGATTTTTCCTTTTCTCTGATTTCATTATTCTAAAAATTATCAATTAACTAAATTTTCTTTTCTCTGATTTCATTATTCTAAAAATTGTAAGATGTGCTCAGAATACTTATCTACATTTTACCGGAAAAATATTCTGGGTTGTGTCCACACCTCCCTACCAATGAGAATGGTTTGTTGACCATTCTCCCTCCAAGCTCTCCCAACTCCCAAAACAGTGGTTACAGTCAATATCTTCCTTTTGATTACCAAAAAAATATTATGGGTTGCATCCACACCTCCCTACCAACGAGAATGGTTTGTTCACCATTCTCCCCCCAAGCTCTCCCAACTCCCAAAACAGTGGTTACAGTCAAGAGCTTCCTTTCAAGCTTAATCTAGGCACTCAGAGTCTTCTTGGACTCAACCTGAATATTCTTATAGAGGTTGAGCTTTTCCACTAGTCTTTACCAGATCAGGAACTGAGCTCTTGGGCAACACACAGCCTCAACCCAATTCTCCATTCTTAACTTTCTACAACAGAAAAACACCAACCCCTCCTCTTCCTTGGATACTTTCTTTAAAGAAAGTCCCTTGGAGTATGGAGTAACTGTTTCCTCCAACTGTAGTAACTATTTCTTCCAACAGTTTCTTGGGAGTTAGGCACTCTTGTGGTCCCCCTCAGCTTTCCTTTCCTCAGATAGCACATATTCTGGTAAATTCTTAATCATTTCTTTTAAATAAGAATTAAAAGTAATTTCTAACTCACTTAGGTTCTTAACTAACAAAATAACCTGTTAACCTCCATAAGAGGTATTTGCTTAACAATTAAAATGTTTGTAAAAGACGGAAATTAAAACTAAGGTAACCGGGGGTGTTACAAGGCACAAAGCTCTTTTAAAGTGCAAAACCTTAAAAAAGGTTTACACATCTAAATATTTGACTCTACCATTACTAGATTTGATATATATATATATATATATATATATATCATTTTCATTATTTAAATTGACATTAAAATATTGTATCTAACAAAGGCATTAGAATAATTTATTTATGAATCACATTTTTTACTTTAAAATATATTTTATTATTAATATATTTTTAAATACACATCAGTATTACTTAACCTTGAGTCTTCAAATCTTTTATTTATCACTAGCATTGAATTTATTATTATTATTAAAAAAATTAAATGCTACATATTAATTTTATATTAAAAATTGAATGAGTTACACATCTCACTCTTATTAAAATAGCTGAATTTTTTACTTTCAATTACTTATTTTATTTTCACATTGAAATATTTTATGATGATTAACATTAAAATTATATGTGTGAGAGATATATTAAAATAAATTAGTATATGTTTCATATTGAAGTAAATTAGTTGGCATAGACATTGAAATAGTTTGTATTTGAATTTTTCTTTTAAGCATAAGAATGATATATCTTTCTCATACTAAAAAATGAAATTTTACATATAGCTAAGAGTATGAGTAAAATATTTTTATCACAATTCCTAGACTCATTGAAAGTAATATCAACCTAGCCAACATTAATGTTTCAAATACTTGTAATTAAAATTAACTAATCATATAAAAACAAATACTTGTTATTAAAATTAACCAATCATATATATATTTCACATCCCACTTTAAAGAATATTAACCAATCCTATAAAAACAAATACTCATACATATATATATACAAAGAAAATAAGTAATTACAAACTAACAAAAACTAGATATATAATTTATTTAATTTTTAATAGGTAACATTTAATATTAACATGTTAATTTTATAATTTTAATCGAAAAACCTCCCATATAATACAAAAACATAAACATTTTCACTAACACTTTTGAGAATATATATACAATAATATTTAACAAGATACTTTAAAAAATACATGCCAGTATATCTAATAATGTAGTCAAGATAATGTTTATTGAAGAGGGAAATTTGTATTGTTTTTTGGAAAGGTAGATATCTTTATTGATGAAGATTGGCAACTTGTATATTAACTTTTTATTGATTTGGAGTATGCCAACCGTATATTCAATTCTGAATTTGAATATTCAAAACTCTGTGGTATACTATTCCTAATTGTACTTCAGTATTGGGAGGTCCGATACGAACGAATTGAACTGAGAGGAGAATTACATGTAGTTCAGTTTGGACACACTGTCTCAAGCAAAGGAAAACTATAATACGGCGAAGGAGAGGTATTTTGATTGGATAATAAGAATTTTTTTAATTGGTGACACAATTATTTTATCGTTGGATGTATTACTTTTTCATTTAAGACTGGCATCGAACTTACTCAATTTAGTTGTGAAAAATAATAAAAAAAATATTTAGCAACGTTGGTATGGAGCAATACTCATTTCATTTTACAAATAATGAGATATTCAAGATTGGGTATATATTATGATATATGTTTTCAATAAGAAAGATAGCACTCATTTCTAATGTGAAAATGTGAGTAGCTTATATATTTTTGTAAAAAAAATTTCAAATATATGTTTATTTTTTTTTTGACGATCAGACTCATTTCCTATTTTTTTCCAATACGATAGATTAGTTACAAATTATTTTGTTAAACTTGATATTCAATTAATTATAAATTGGATAAACATGCTTATTTATTATAGAATCCATGTTTTAGTTTTTTTTCCAAAATATAAATCTCAGCCCACTGTACTGTATTTTACTCATCTTAAATTGGACCATGGACCATGGGTACAGGAAAAGGAACCAGGGAGTGTACATATTGCTGTTAGACTGAGGTATCTGAAAGATACAGGAAAATGCCATGTTTCCAGTTAGATTGACTATTCACATTTCTTTAGAGTTATTTTTGCTACTTCACAAGTTTTGACTCACAAAATTCTCTATGGACTATATTTTTTTGTCTTCTTCGATAATGGACAGGTTATAATTGATGTTCTCTCTTGATAATATTTCTTTGTTTTCTATGATAATGGACAAGTTATAATTGATGTTCTCTCTTGATATATATAAACATATCTTATTGGCTCTTTTCTATACACCACACATGTTCTCATTGATATATATAGCAATGGAGGAAGCTCTCTATTTGATAAGGATTACTTGACACTTGGATAAATACAAGTCCTTATATGACCTTACAACTCACCATACTTAACTCATAAGAAAATGAACCATGGAAAAATCAAACTCTAATAATTATCCTTTTATTGAAAAGCTCATAACATTTACAAATACATTTTTATTAAAATTACTAAACTTTTGAGAAAAAAATATAAACATCTTTAACATAATTTCACACTCCAAATATAATTTTTTAAAATTTGTGATCCATACATCTTACAAATCTATGTACACCTAAATAAGAGTATAATACTCTATTATGTTCTATTTTTCTAATATTTCATCGGTTTCAAAATCACTAAACAGATTCAAAGCAATGTGTTTCAAAAATCACCAAACAGATTCAAAATAGATATAGTTTGGAGGATGTGTTCCAATGGTCTTGTGGAGCGGTTTAGTGTTTATAGGTGTTGTGGAGCTGTTTAGTGTTTATAGGTGTTGTGGAGCGGTTTAGTGTTCATAAGTTTTATGGTCCAATCCCGTTTGACTTGATATCTCCAATTGAAAAAAAAGGTTCAAAATAAACATATATAATTAATAATTTTACAATAGATATAACTCATAAAAAATGAACTTTGAAAAATCCAACTCTAATAATTACCCCTTTATTGGAAAACTATCTGGACTTTATTCATGATTTGAATGCTCATAACATTTACAAATACAGTTTTATTAAAATTGCAAAACTTTTGAAAAAATAATATAAACCTATTTAACATAATTTCAAACCTCAAATATAATTTTTTTAAATTTGTAATCCATACATCTTATAAATCTATATACACCTAAATAAAAGTATAATATTGAATTAAGCTTTATTTTTCTAATATTTCACTGGTTTCAAAATCACTAAACAAACTGGCGGTGTGCTTCAAAATCACCAAACAAATTCAAAATAGATATAGTTCTGTGGACGTGTTCTAATAATTATGTGGAGGAATTTAGTGTTTATAAGTCTTGTGAAAATCACCAAACAAATTCAAAATAGATATAGTTCTGAGGACGTGTTCTAATAATTATGTGGAGAAATTTAGTGTTTATAAGTCTTGTGATCTAATGCCATGTAAGACTATATACCCCTTCCAAATTCCAAACCTGATATCTCCGATTGAAAAAACAAAAATTGAAAATAAATATATGTGCTTGCTGAATCGATATGTTTAATCATAGTATCCCACATGTTCTCATAAATGGAGTTATGTACTGCGTGTGCTGAGACTATATGTTTAACTATAAATGGAGCTATATGTGCTGACTTTATATATTTAATCATAATACCTCAGGTTCTCATAAATGGCTGTGATGCTGGCAGCCTCTGAGTGAATTATCAGAGCAACGTATAGACATGGCTATGATGCTTATATTGTTCTGTTCCACAACATCGTAGGAGGAGTGAAACACATTTTCTCTGAACCAAAATTGGAAGCAGGTTGGAACCCAACTTCAGTCGAACCCATTTCTGGTATTGTCCAAGTTGACATCATAGTCTCGCCCTCAGGACATTCTTCGCTGCCATAATTAAAAACCACGTTACCAAGAGCATTGCCTTTAAAGCTAAAGCCACTTTCACCTGCATGAATAAATTGAAGAGGACCCTGCAACACTTGCCTGCTCCGATCAGTTTCCCATGGAGGAGAAAACTGAGGTCGAAAATTGCTGAAAAATGGAGGGAAGAATCCTCCTGCATTACTAGTATAAATGCAGCAGCAAGAGAAGTCATTATATCTGAGTCCAGGGGGACGAGGGGAAGGAGAATTAGTGGTCTGTGGGCCAATAAGTTGTGGCTGTGAGCAATGGATTGCAGATGATAGAGGAGGAGGATAGCTCCAATGGGGAAGAGGGCATCCAACGAGAAGGGTCTGTAGCAATGGCCCCGCCCTCACAACTGCTTCAACAAACTTTCCTCTCTCTGGTAGAAATTCCAAATTTTCCTGTGCTTTAATGTGATCTCCTGTATTCAGACTATTGGTGCAAGAAAGCATAGATTGATGATGGGTTATATCAAATTTATGTATGTTATTTGTTCTTGCCACTGATTCTGCATTGCTATAATGTGCAGCTAGCTGGTTGGTGAGGTTGACACATTGCTCTCTGGTTTCATCTCTTTCTCTCCTGGCACTCTCCAGAAGCTCTTCCAGATGCTCAATCAGAGTTTCATGGGCTTGCCTTTGAGATTGTGCTGATGCCCTTATGGACTCCATTTCAATTGCTGTGTATAGTAGGAGTTGCTTCACCTCAGCATCATTGTATTTAATCTGCATATCTAAATAAACCCTAATCAATTCTGTATCATAATGAGATTGCTTACCAGTCATATTTCAGTTTCATTGGTGATTGACAAATATTATGTAAATCTCAAACTGCGCTGTTAAATATTATGTTATATAATTGGTGATAGCTATATAAATATGAATTGTGTATAATTAGTGATAACTATATAAATATGAAATTGTGTGTTATATATTATTATGAAATATTATGTAAATATCAAACCAGAAACATATCAACAATGGGTGAGAAATTGTAGAAATCCTAAAAACTTACCCAGCAGGAATGGGGGGCTAATTTAATAGCAGAGACTAAATTGACTGTGTCCTCGTCGATATCATTAACCATGGAATCCATTAACTCGTTCATGTAATTATCTTTTTTATGACCTGCAACACAGTCGCTCATAAACTAGCTCATCAAGTGGGCAATATAAACTTTTATGCACTAACCTGCATGTCAACAGGAGACCATAAACATGAATGAATGAATGAATATATATATGGACAGCGAGATTCTTGCCGGAGTGACTGAATTTTAAGAAATATGCAGTGAATGGCTAGGATCAGGGAGTCTATGAAAAGAAAGAAATCAACTACTTCTAAAATGACGAGCAGCTGCTGCATAATTTCCTCTGGAATAAGGATCACAGGTACTAATCCCACAGCTAGACGTATGTGAGTAAATGTTAATTTGTTAATTGTGACGTGTAACATGGATGGTTTCTAATGAAAGGACATATATGTTATGGAACAAGTTGTGCGGTCTTAACATTTTAAGTATAACTCTTTGTAAATCAATCAATATAATTGTTAACTCATATTTTCCATGAGTAGATGTTAATAATAATCATTTTTAATTTGTTTACACATTATTGAAATGGGAAATATGGATAATTAAATTTATATACGAGTTTAAAGACTTTCAAAACTTTAACTTATTACTTATTTGTAAATTTTAAAATATATTTCAAATAATTATTATTATTATTATTTATTTATTTTTAAGGTTAAGATTAAATTAGATATTAAATTAGTGTGTGAGACTTTTTTTAAGAACAAGAGACTCATTTCCGCCACGATTAAATTTATTAAAATATATATATTTTATCTTTTCGAATCTTAAACTTGTAACTTTTTAGAAAAACACATATTCTTAACCATTAAACCCACTCAAATTATTTAAATATTAAAACAAAATTAATAATACTATTAAAATTAAAATTAAAATTATTAAAATCACTGTAAATTTAAAATATTAATATTTATTTTATTATGTAGTTCTGCTATTTGCTTTTGTGGCATTCGTCATATGGCAAGGGCTAACCAGCCATATATTGAGTCTTAAATGCTGGGCCAGCTATGTATGTAATGCACGTCAGTGGGATAGCATACATGGCAAGGGCTAACCAGCCATATATTGAGTCTTAAATGCTGGGCCAGCTATGTATGTGGTGCACGTCAGTGGGATAGCATACATAACCATGGATTCAGATCTCCGGCGGCCAGCATGTGTTTCCGGTGGAGGGGACCCACCAACCGCGGGCCCGCCCCGTCTCGAAACTTAAATTTGCTGCCTCCGCGCTTCGAGTTGAATTCACTGCAAGTACAAGCTCCAAACGCATTAATGATTATTCATTTGAATTTTGAAAACTCGCCCCGCCTAAACACTGAAATTTGGATTTCAAATTTGGGGATGGCTAAATCAGTTTCATTCCTGCAAAGCATAATGAGCCGCGTTCCCTTATCAAGATGTGCTCAAGCGGAGTTGTAGTGGGCAGTAATCGATTCCTTATAGTTCCACATTTTTGTTGTTTTTGAAGGGAAACGAGATCTTGAGATTTGGAGAACCATGGCCATAGACACCATACAGATGGTGATAGTGGCAATGAAGATAAGATCGGAGGAGGCGACTGCAAAGACGAGGCATCGTCAGCTATGAAGGAAACACCTTCCAGAGGCGTTAGGAAAATTCCATGGGGGAGATTCGCCGCCGAGATCAGAAACCCTTGGAAGAAAACCAGACCATGGCTCGACACTTTTCACACCTCGGAGGAGGTTGTCAGAGCCTACGATAACGCTGCTAGACACTTCAATTCGTTTGGGTAATGGTTGTTTTGCCAAAATATTTTGGATCTCTCCAGGGTATATATATTTAATTGTTTTCCGAGGGATTTATAGTGATTTTGAATCAGTTGAAGATTCTATGAACTTCGATTGTAGTGGGTTTGAAGGTTTTTGCTAAACACTTAGTTACAAACTTCTATTTTGCTCGGTGAAGAATTTTCCAGCTGTACACTAAAATCACCCTCGGCTCCGCAGTAAAGGTTTAGCCTAACAGTCTGAGTAGAAAATGCGAGAACAAACTAAACCATCAATCTGGTTAAAAATGTTATAAAATTAAAATCAACAGTTTAACAAAGACCGAAAAGTATGAATGAAACTCAGAAACAATTATCGAGGCTTCTAAATATTTTGGAGAGAGATTAAGTTAACGAAAGAGAAAAATTCTGAACAATAATTTTAAATATTTATCTCTGTTCTTGCTTTTTTTGCGATGACTTCCAGTCCTATTCATATAATTAAAAGAATTAAATTTCTTCAAAATTTATCATTTATTCTTCCTTATTCTTGTTTTTCCTTGATGAATTATATTACTATTTATACCATTAAGAATTACATTTCTTTAATTTTGAGAAAAAATCGCATAAAATTCATATTTTATTTAAAAAAGAAATATTAACCATAAATAAATCTTGTAAGATAATCTTCGGCAAAATCACATAGCGCTATGTGATTTTGCCGAAGATTATCTTACAATATTATGGATCACAGAAGTCTAAATTCCTTCATAAATAAATCATTTTTCCATTTATTAATTTACCTAGTAACACTTCAAAACCTCTCATTTTACCTAAGAAGGTTAATTAGTGAAAATTCCAAAACCTCTCATTTTACCTAAAAGGTGAATTAGTAAAAATTTCGAAACCTCTCATTTTATACATAAAAAAAAGTTACTTATAAAGTATTAATTATAATCTTTGGAAAATTCAAAACTATTATTTATTTATTAATGGTTTCCTAAAATCTCATTGTCTTCAATTTACATTAAAAGGTTAGGTGTGAGCTTAAAAAAATCTTGTTCTAATAGAGGGGAAGTTGAATTTTTACTTCTAGTTTCTTAAAATTATTATTCATAAACAAAAATTAACCAATTTTATTTTATATTATAAGTATTTTAAAATTATTATTTATAAACAATAAATAACATATTTTTTTATATTATAAATTTTTTAAAAATTCATAAATTTTATTTTATATTATAAGTATTTTAAAATTATTATTTATAAATAAAAAATAACAGATTTTTTATATTATAAGTTTCTTAAAACTCTGGTTCATAAACAAAAATTCTTTTTATTTTATATTGTAAGTATTTACAAATTATTATTTATAGACAAAAGCTCACATACTTTATTTTATATTATAAGTTTCTTAAAATTATTGTTCATAAATAAAAACCTACTAATTTTATTTTATATTAAAACTAGTTCCTAAAATCATTGTTTCAATAACAAAAAAAAATCATAAATCTTATTTTATATTAATCAATTTGTTATATATGACATATTCTTTTTTTGTTAAGTTTGGTAGATCCTCTTTTTTCATTAATTATAGAGAAAATTTACACCACATAGATTGGCTAGGTGGCCTCAACTTGCCCAGTGGGAAATCAAGTCTGTTGGCCATCTATCTGCATTGTATTCCGTCCAATATCAAAATATTTTAAGTCTTTCTACCCAAGCTATATAAGTCTCAGATTCTTGTCCAAACTCTAGAGATCGACAAACATATATATTTGCATAAGGAAATGTACAAGTTATCTGCATATATAAACAAAACCATGAGAAGTAGGCTTGCTAGTCATGTTGTTCAGCAGAAGTTGATTCCACTCGCATCGAATCCCTGGCATTCGTCCCTGACAGCTCAGTCTGGACCAAGATACAAGGCAAGTGCCTCTTAATTCGGCCAAGTTGAACATCCTGTTTGTGCAATTTAAACTACAACTTCTGGAATTCCTGTTTGTAATTCGGAATGCCTTGGACAGTAATAGCCATGCCCACTGAAATCTATTTCGTAGCCTTGCCCAACAGGCTTTTCATCAACTAGTACAAGTAGAGGGTTTGCTTGAATTAAGTGATTCTGCCCCATAACCATGCTCTAGCATTACAGCTATGGGTTTTTATGGATGATCCTCACCCATCAAACCTCGAGTGGTTTCTTGCTTACCACAAACATCACATCAAATGGTTTTGGATGATGACAAATCATACATTACATCTGTGATATTTTATTTTCGACGAAACTTCATCTACAAAATAGATTCCATATTACCATGAACTTTATCAAAGTACACTTCGACTCATCAAGCTTACACTATCATTTGACTAAGGTACATGTACAATTATCATATTCCAACCATGGAGATACTAGGTATATACTCAAATATTCTCTAAGACCAATACATAAGTCAAACATGACACCATATAATTTCTTACAAATACAATGCATGGCTCACATCCACAACACTAAAAAATATTGTCTTCAATTTTCTATCATCATTTTTTCTCCTCTAATACCATCTTCATTGTTGCCACAAGAATTCCATGTGTAAAATCACCGACTTATCTTTGTCTACACTTGTGCTTTATCTTTGAACTTTTTATGTTTCATTTTTGTATTGACATGAAACTTATTATTTATGCCGCCTACTCCCCCTCAATCAAAGAATCAACTTCTCATATTGCACTTACTAAGCTAGCA
Source organism: Pinus tabuliformis (assembly GCA_031772625.1). Lineage (NCBI taxonomy): Eukaryota > Viridiplantae > Streptophyta > Pinopsida > Pinales > Pinaceae > Pinus > Pinus tabuliformis. The sequence continues at coordinate 249,655,218 of CM062812.1, read as the reverse complement.
TATCAGTACACCTACCACCCTCATATCTATTCAAGTGTATTTTTTCTTTCTAACTTTCCTATTTCTTGCAAAGCATCATCAAGATTTTACGTCATAGTTCGATTTCATACTTAGCATTTTGAAATCTTTTACCTCCCCTTTTGATTTTTGAAGTTAATATCTTGTAGAGTGCTCTTTCCTTCTAGTTTAGATCTCCACAATCATTTTAGCTTATTCATGGGCTAAGTAAAATCCTCCACACCATGACTTATTTGAGGAATCTTAATGGGAATTAACATTGTCACTCCTCATGATCCTTCAAACAAATAAGGCTTTGACCATGTTACGATGTAGTTCCAATGAACTTCAAATTAAGTTGAACAACAAATTTCCTCTAAAAAATTAAACACCTTGAGTGACAAGTTCACTTTAATGGCCAATTTTACAAAAGAAGACTACCATTATCATGACCAAATTTGTATCCTCCATCCATATACAATTGTTTTTCAAATAATCACATTCCTTTGGAATAAATTCAAAATACCACAATATTATTTATCTATTGAGAACAACCTAGAAACATATACATAACATTTAATCATGTGCAAATCTTTCTTACTCGAAGAGTGAAATTACAATCTTTCCTTTGGCTTGATAGGCTCCTTGAATCGATCATTGGTTTCAATTTCTCTCTTTATATGTATGGATGCAACCAATTTCTCGAGCTCTGTGATGAGACTAAAACAAAACTCTCCAAAATTTTGGCTTCTTCTTTGACCAGCACATGCGACTTTGGTCACCTCCCTTATGGTGTTGAAATTGATTTTTTGAGAGATCCAATCATAGCTCCTTTTGGTATGATTGATGACCAAATCTACCCTAGTGTTAGTTATAGAAATAATCATAGAACTTCCTTAAATCCTAATCACATAGCATCAATCGTCACTTCCGGGGCTTGATTGTGGGGAAAACTCCACAGTTAAGCGCGCTTGAGCCAGAGGAGATCTGGGATGGGTGACCTCCCAGGAAGTCCTGGTTACCGGGTGCAAGCCCCGGAAGTGACGATTGATGCTATGTGATTCATTTCACTAGTTTCAATCCCACTTCTTCACCCCTATGAGCATCACCCGATGCAATGAGTGCTAAGTGAACAATTCAAAAATCATGAGAAATTAGTCAGTTTCGACTACCTCTCATGGAGATGGTCATACGTTAATTACTTACTTAATGCAGTTGAATCCCAAAAACGATATCTTTTATAATGCACTGCGTAAAACCCCTAATACTTAAATTCAAAAAGAGTGAAGGGATCTCTACTTGAATGGTTCATGAGGCACAATACTTGCTAAGGTTTTGCAAATGGGGCAGCAAGCTAAGTGGGCTTGATTGTGGGGAAAACTCCACAGTTAAGCGCGCTTGAGCCAGAGGAGATCTGGGATGGGTGACCTCCCAGGAAGTCCTGGTTACCGGGTGCAAGCCCTGGAAGACTATAGACTGGTCATTAACACACTGACAAATTTGAACCATGGATTGAAATGGGATAAGCTCAACCACAGTTGGAGGACTGCCAGTTTGATCCAAGAAATAGGAGAGTTGATTCACAAGGTTGACTACATCATGGTCAATTATGTCAGAAGAGAAGGAAATAAAGGGGAAAACTTCCTAGCCAATTGGGGTTGTAACCACCAAAACAACCCTGTGGAAAAACTATGGCCAGTTCAGCCCTGGGACGACAGGTATCGATCCCTGGATGAAATCCTGGTGCAGGATCATAGGCAAAGCCTTCAACATGGCCAATCAATAGGCCAAGACCTCGATCAGGGTGCGAGCCAGTAGTTAAGCACTCAAACTAGGGATTAATGGCATGTACCGTAGTGTACAGTACCATTGCACCCCACACGCTCGAGGCAATGGGTGTGGCGGCCCCTTGCATCATGGCATGCAGTGTTTACAGAAAGGTGGCAGCGAGAGTAAAGACAACGTTGGTTTTTGTATCCGTGAAGGAGGGAAGGTTGGTGTTGATCAAAGCGATTGTAAACGAGGAGACTAGTGCGAAGAGCTAGTTCTGTGGCGCCACCAACGGAAACAAGTCTATCGACTGTGTACGAAGGTTAACAGGTATGTACTTAGCTATCTCTCCACTCTCGTAATGTTGACCTGCTCTCGTTTTCGTTTAAGGGAGAGGGAAGGAATTATGGGGGAGGATTGCAAAATTGAGAAGCGTTGGGGGTGTAGGCTAGTGGCATTTGCTCGGTTCTGCACCTGTCTCTCACACCCGATAGGCATCCTCTCCATTTCTCTTTGTTTTGAAGTTCTCCTTTCCTGCATGGGAATTCTGTTGGCACTGGACAAAGGGCTTAGTTTTGCAGCTCATAAGAGTCCTGTTGGTAAATCTAGGGAGATGGGCCTTAGGGGTAGAGTCGGCTAGTCCACCTGCATTCTGAGAGGTAGCCTCTGTTGTAGGTCCATGCATAGCCGCAGGGAGGTATGTAGAAACCTCAGAATGAGGGAGGAGGTTGAGAACTACAGGCGGGAAGTCTGGAAAGGGAGTGGCACTAGCTATGGAAGGTAGATTGGAAATGGCGGCGTCATGGCGCTCAGGAATGCGTGGACGATTGGGTTCGGTCCTCCTTTCATGTCCTGGGTAGAGGGTAAAGGGTCTACTAATGAGGGTCGGCTGATAACTGGTAAGTGGTTGCGCTTATCAACCCGGGACCGGGGAGAAGAAGCAAGGCAGATTGATACTGAGAGGAGGTGTCTAAGGCAAAGTGTAACCGCTGGTGTTGGTTATGGGTCGGCCCCCTTCGGGAAATTGACCTGCGACCCTGAAGGGCCTGGCACTGCAACTGATAAGGGAGGATGTGATGAAGGCGGGTTGGTGCGCTGTAATCCTACCACATGTGTGAAAGCTCCCTGTCATATTATGTTGAATTTTAACTGGACTTCTATTTGTTGCAATGTACAGGGTTGGGTCAGAGAGACCATGGCATGCCCTGCAAAAACCTGTGGTCGTGGAAGGAGGCCCTAAGCGACCAGAAAGGACACGGAACCGGGCCCATTAGAGGGACGCAGAAGTAGGAAATTTGTTGAAAGGTTAATAAGTGAAGCGACAGTTGCCTACCAAGAAGGCACTAACGAGGAAATTCACAAAATGTTAGAGGATTGGGAAGAAGAAGTGAAGCAGGAGAGTGAGACAGACACAGAACTGGAGGGCTAGAGAACCCTTGTCCCAGATCCTAGAAATTTGAGGGGCAGAATCACTTAATTCAAGCAAACCCTCTACTTGTACTAGTTGATGAAAAGCCTGTTGGGCAAGGCTACGGAATAGATTTCAGTGGGCATGGCTATTACTGTCCAAGGCATTCCGAATTACAAACAGGAATTCCAGAAGTTGTAGTTTAAATTGCACAAACAGGATGTTCAACTTGGCCGAATTGAGAGGCACTTGCCTTGTATCTTGGTCCAGACTGAGCTGTCAGGGACGAATGCCAGGGATTCGATGCGAGTGGAATCAACTTCTGCTGAACAACATGACTAGCAAGCCTACTTCTCATGGTTTTGTTTATATATGCAGATAACTTGTACATTTCCTTATGCAAATATATATGTTTGTCGATCTCTAGAGTTTGGACAAGAATCTGAGACTTATATAGCTTGGGTAGAAAGACTTAAAATATTTTGATATTGGACGGAATACAATGCAGATAGATGGCCAACAGACTTGATTTCCCACTGGGCAAGTTGAGGCCACCTAGCCAATCTATGTGGTGTAAATTTTCTCTATAATTAATGAAAAAAGAGGATCTACCAAACTTAACAAAAAAAGAATATGTCATATATAACAAATTGATTAATATAAAATAAGATTTATGATTTTTTTTTTGTTATTGAAACAATGATTTTAGGAACTAGTTTTAATATAAAATAAAATTAGTAGGTTTTTATTTATGAACAATAATTTTAAGAAACTTATAATATAAAATAAAGTATGTGAGCTTTTGTCTATAAATAATAATTTGTAAATACTTACAATATAAAATAAAAAGAATTTTTGTTTATGAACAAGAGTTTTAAGAAACTTATAATATAAAAAATCTGTTATTTTTTATTTATAAATAATAATTTTAAAATACTTATAATATAAAATAAAATTTATGAATTTTTAAAAAATTTATAATATAAAAAAATATGTTATTTATTGTTTATAAATAATAATTTTAAAATACTTATAATATAAAATAAAATTGGTTAATTTTTGTTTATGAATAATAATTTTAAGAAACTAGAAGTAAAAATTCAACTTCCCCTCTATTAGAACAAGATTTTTTTAAGCTCACACCTAACCTTTTAATGTAAATTGAAGACAATGAGATTTTAGGAAACCATTAATAAATAAATAATAGTTTTGAATTTTCCAAAGATTATAATTAATACTTTATAAGTAACTTTTTTTTATGTATAAAATGAGAGGTTTCGAAATTTTTACTAATTCACCTTTTAGGTAAAATGAGAGGTTTTGGAATTTTCACTAATTAACCTTCTTAGGTAAAATGAGAGGTTTTGAAGTGTTACTAGGTAAATTAATAAATGGAAAAATGATTTATTTATGGTTAATATTTCTTTTTTAAATAAAATATGAATTTTATGCGATTTTTTCTCAAAATTAAAGAAATGTAATTCTTAATGGTATAAATAGTAATATAATTCATCAAGGAAAAACAAGAATAAGGAAGAATAAATGATAAATTTTGAAGAAATTTAATTCTTTTAATTATATGAATAGGACTGGAAGTCATCGCAAAAAAAGCAAGAACAGAGATAAATATTTAAAATTATTGTTCAGAATTTTTCTCTTTCGTTAACTTAATCTCTCTCCAAAATATTTAGAAGCCTCGATAATTGTTTCTGAGTTTCATTCATACTTTTCGGTCTTTGTTAAACTGTTGATTTTAATTTTATAACATTTTTAACCAGATTGATGGTTTAGTTTGTTCTCGCATTTTCTACTCGACTGTTAGGCTAAACCTTTACTGCGGAGCCGAGGGTGATTTTAGTGTACAGCTGGAAAATTCTTCACCGAGCAAAATAGAAGTTTGTAACTAAGTGTTTAGCAAAAACCTTCAAACCCACTACAATCGAAGTTCATAGAATCTTCAACTGATTCAAAATCACTATAAATCCCTCGGAAAACAATTAAATATATATACCCTGGAGAGATCCAAAATATTTTGGCAAAACAACCATTACCCAAACGAATTGAAGTGTCTAGCAGCGTTATCGTAGGCTCTGACAACCTCCTCCGAGGTGTGAAAAGTGTCGAGCCATGGTCTGGTTTTCTTCCAAGGGTTTCTGATCTCGGCGGCGAATCTCCCCCATGGAATTTTCCTAACGCCTCTGGAAGGTGTTTCCTTCATAGCTGACGATGCCTCGTCTTTGCAGTCGCCTCCTCCGATCTTATCTTCATTGCCACTATCACCATCTGTATGGTGTCTATGGCCATGGTTCTCCAAATCTCAAGATCTCGTTTCCCTTCAAAAACAACAAAAATGTGGAACTATAAGGAATCGATTACTGCTCACTACAACTCCGCTTGAGCACATCTTGATAAGGGAACGCGGCTCATTATGCTTTGCAGGAATGAAACTGATTTAGCCATCCCCAAATTTGAAATCCAAATTTCAGTGTTTAGGCGGGGCGAGTTTTCAAAATTCAAATGAATAATCATTAATGCGTTTGGAGCTTGTACTTGCAGTCGATTCAACTCGAAGCGCCGGAGGCAGCAAATTTAAGTTTCGAGACGGGGCGGGCCCGCGGTTGGTGGGTCCCGCACACTCCACCGGAAACACATGCTGGCCGCCGGAGATCTGAATCCATGGTTATGTATGTTATCCCACTGACGTGCACCACATACATAGCTGGCCCAGCATTTAAGACTCAATATATGGCTGGTTAGCCCTTGCCTTCGTCATATCATCACCATTTGGGATGACGTTCCAGATAATAATGAAGGGGGCGAAATTAATATGGTTTAGTGATGAGACTATTAATGGAAAATCATTAGTCTCCCTAATTTAATAGCTCAAGATTACACAAGGGCACATAACAATAACGATAATAAGAATGACCGTAATTTAGTTTAGAATTTCGATTATTATCTTTGATAAAGTTTGTTACTTACGATGGCATTTTAGGTTTTTATACAAGACTATTATGCTACTTAAAATATTTTAGGTTTATATACAAGACTATTAATGGCAATTTAATAATTTGATGAGAGAAATTGCTAAAAAAAATATTAAAGATTTTATATAGAAAGACTTAGCTTGAAGAGTTCTAGGTTAAAAATGAAGAGATAAAATTAATATCATTGTAATCTACTATAAAATAATTTCCCATGTAATCCGGAATGTCATAACCCATTGCCATCAGAATTTTACTCTATTGATATTGCCATCGTGGAAGTCGTTGATTCATTCCCCCTTACAGCACCAATGCATATGCCATAGAAGTCCCTCCAATTCAACATCGTCACTCGTGTGTTGGAATGAGAGTTCTATACAATCTGAACATACTAATGGTTACTGTGAAAGAGCAAAGTGTTAATATAGAGAAAAATTGATAGTCATCGAAAACAAATCTCATCAGCGTTCTCGGATTTAACTTTGGTTATAATTTCAAGTTGACACAAAAGTTTCACATCATAGACTATTTCATATTTCATACCTTAGTGGACACAAAGTCACTATACACAAAGTTAAAATGTTGTAATTCAAGGTTTCATTTAGAACTTTATTCAAATTTATTATTCGAGGGTTTAAATGCAATTAACAATGAAGTCAAAAGCTCAATATTTCTTCCTATAGCTTAAACATTATAATTCTTATGCTCATAGATGGCAGTAATTAGTCTAGAATCTAATTCTACAATATATGTATAGAGTATTATTAATGAAAATTGGACATGTACTTCTTAAGAACATGCACCAGTATTCAAAATCCATCAATCAGATCATTGATTGTGCGAAGAAATGTGTGAAGAAGTTATTGTATCAGCTAATCCAAGTTGATATTGGTGGCCACTCGCGTATTCCACTTGGATCCCCACCATTTTTTCTATTAGTTTCCTTAATTGTAGCACATTTTACTATTTTGGGTAGTTTTTTGGGGTCCTGAACTTCGAGAGCCATTTTGAGACCCTAAAAGGTAGTTTTTTGAAAAACAAGAAAACCCACAGCTTCCCCTTGGGGTTTTCTATCGAAAGTTGTAGTCCTCATGTAGATCTTCCTAACGATGTATCGTACAAATCAAACAAAGATTGTATCCCAAAGTTACAACCCTCAGAAGTTGTTGTACCAATTTACACCAATGGGACCCACAAAATTTTGGCACTTCATCTCATAGGGTTAGGCTTTTAGATGTTTAGGGTTTTCCATTGTTTCTAAATAATAAATAGGCCTTCGAGCCTCATTGTAACATAGTTCAGAATGCATGTGGCCGCCACATCTCTTCTCAGAGATAAGCTACCATCACCCAAACTAGTTTATTTCAATTCTGCATGTAATAGTTTTCAGTGCTTTGTTATTAATGAATTAAAAAAAAAAATCATTGTAGATTTGTGTTTCTATTTATGTTTGTATTTTATTTTGTTACTGCATAAATCTTAATCAGTGGTATCAGAGCAATGTGCTCTTTCTCTATTTTTTGTGCATTTCCCCAATGAGGTTTGGGTAGAAGGAGTTGAGACTTGAATTGGTTGAACCTTTGCAGGACCATCCTCGATGGCACTAATGGCTGCCCATGGGGAAATAAAAGAAATATGAGGAAGCAAAAGATCCTATCAAATTGTTGCTCAAAGAAGTCATCAAGTGGCAAAGGAACGAGATGATGGAAAACTTTGCCAAGATCCTTCGGTAGACGCCAACATGCAACACATCTTCCTCCAATATTCAATTCAGAGGCACCACCCCCTTGAAGGTACAAGTTAACATTGCCATCCATATATTTGAAGGTCAAATAAATGCATATGCCATAGATAAATGGTTAAATCTGCTGGAAGGATATTTTTCGATTAATATTTTTTTTGATAGGGGAAAGATTACTTTTGTGCTCCTCAAAGATGCCCCCCACATCAAGGACTAGTGGGAAACTGACTATGAGTAGAAGGACGAAAAGGAACCCTCACTATTTTTAGCCACACCCTCTTGGAATTCCTTCTGAGGCGTCATTAAGGAACAATATTACCCTATCGGAAGCTATGAACATAAGTACATAAAATGGATCACATTGCAGCAGTGAAGGGACCAAGATGAGCTGAAGTTCACAAATATTTTTATACCTTTCGCAAAAAAATGCCTATCAAGGATTCTGAGTGGCATCTAGTACTCAAGTATCATGACTATCTACACAAATACATCTAGGACAAGATAGATTTCCTGGACATTTCCTCGCTTAGTGCTACATACTAATACACTTCCAAGGTCGAGCAAAAATTTAAACAGAAGAAGCGAGAATTTAGATCTATGAATATGATGCAATGAAAAGGTGCCCCCAAATCGCAAAAGAAAGGACAAATCTAAGGTGGGGTGACCCAAGACAGTCCCCCGATGCCGCAAGTAAAGAATAGAACCACGAAGACGAAGAAAGAGACAGGGAAGTGTTGTGAGTTCCACAAGAGGCCCACTCACAACACGAGTGTCATGCTAAGAAATCACTAATGGCCGAGTTGAAGGCTTCAGAGTCAGATACATGTTCTAACTCTAATTTAGACCCCAAGAAGGGGAATAAAAAAGGGAAGAAGATTATTGATTCAAAGCCCAATACCACCATTTGCACCACCAAGGTCCAAAATATTGATCCTGAAGACCCAGAGGAAGGGGAACATCTATTCCTCTCACAAATCTGGGTGAAAGGGGTCACCATTGCAGTTCATTGTCAACAACGGGAGCCAAAAGAACCTCATCACAACAAAATTCAATAAGTGTTTGGGCCTGCTAACCACACCGCACCCACAACCATACACCATTGGGAAGATACACCAAGGATGAGATCTTTGTGTCAACCAATAGTGTTGGCTTCCCTACAACATCAAACCCTTCACGGAAGAGGTATTGTGTGACGTTGCTCCTCTTGAAGTTTGTGATGTATTATTAGGCCAACCATACTTGTGGAAGCATTATGTTGTGTATGAGTCTAGGCCTCACACTGTTATTATTACTTTGGGAAATATGTTATACATGATACCAGAGGTAGTCCCACCCATTGTCATCTCTTTGATCTCTGCTAAGCAATGCAATAAGATCATCTCCTAGACTGGGAATTTTTTTTACTTTCTGATTCGCTCTCAAAGTAAGGGGAAGATCATTGCCACATCCATGTCCCCTAAGAAGGGTTCCTCCACACAGAAGAAACAAGTGGATAAGGGTGCGGAAGAATACAGGGACATCTTGTCCTCACCCACAGGGGTACCCTTGCACTGCCAGGTTAATTATTTGATCAATCTTGCTACTATAGCACATCTTCCTAATGGGTCAATATACCATCGCTCCATTATGAAAAATGAAGAGATCAAGCGGCAAATCAAAATGTTGTTTCAAAATGGGTACATCTGACCAGGTTCCTCACCTTGTAGCAGCCTTATTGTACTTGTACAGAAGAAGGATGGGACCTAGAGGCTCTGCATTGATTATCGAGCACTAAAAAAAAATCACTATCAAGAACTAGTACCTAATCTCAATATTGATGACCTTCTGGACTAGCTCAAGGGGGCTTAGTATTTCAGCAAGATCGATTTGAAGTCCAGTTATCACCAGTTTCCAATAGAGCCCACATATGTATGGAAGACTCTCTTCAAATCCAAGGAAGGCCATTTTGAATGGTTTGTCATGCCTTACGGGTTGATAAATGCCCCTGCAAATTTTATGAGGTTGATGGATGACATCTTGCGGCCCTTCACCAACTCGTTCATGGTTGTTTATATGGAAGACATCCTCATCTTCAACAATAGTTAGGAAGAGCACTTAAAACACATTCGCCAGGTCCTTCAAACCCTATGGTAGCACAAACTATGTGCCAAATTGGATAAATGCACATTTGGCATGAGCTAGGTCCAATATCTGGGTTGCATCATAAATGAGCAAGGTGTGCATGTGAATCTGGCTAATATCCAAGTTGTTCAGGGTTATCCATCCCCAACCACTCTAACAAAGCTTCAAAGTTTTTTGGGCGTTGCCAATTTTTATCATAGGTTCATGTTGGGATTGTAGAATTTTGTAGAATTTTTCCTACAAATCAGCTAGCTTTGGTACCATGTAGAACTTTTTCTACAAATCAGCTAGTTCTGGTACCATGTAGAAATTTCCCACCTGTAGATCAACTTGGTAATGCAATGTACTAAAGCAAAACACTTGATCTACTTCTACAAACAATTCAGCGGAAGCTTAATCAACCATGAGCAACATCAATAACAACACATATAACTGATAAGAAGGAATCAATCACACATAACACAGAAGAATTTACCCGGGGAAAGCACCTGCCTAAAACCCCATCTCTGTATTATCATACAAGTGGAAATATAGTCTTGATTACACAAAACCTTAGCTTGGAAGCTATCCAAATCTCAGTACAATCCCTCTGTTACTCACAGATAGTCAAAGGCTTCTCACAAACCTTCTCCTCCGCCCTCCAAGCCTCCTATTTCCTTGTGCAGTTTCCTTGGGGTTCAATGCTGCCACCTATGTGAATTGGCCTCTTCACACACTCACTAACCTCTGATCTAACTGCACAAACCTGAAGGAGATAAATCCTCATCATGGATGAGCTTCCTTTATAGGAAAAATATTCATCCAACTAATAGTACATTGTCCCTTCTCTGATCTCAACTGGATCTCTGTCTGAGCTGCCATGCATTAATTATCCATGAGAGAATACTCATTTATCTGAAAATAACAGTTGTCACATGCATGCAAGCATTAAAAAATTGTATCTCATTAATTTAACAACTTGTTAAATTAATCTAACTGAACTTGACTAAGTTAAACTAAGTCAATTGATCCTCTCAATATAGAACTCATCCTTAATTCCTCAATCAGTTGAGCAAATCAAGGACACATTCTCCAATCAGTGGAGAAATTATTGCATGTTTTCACAAAGACTTCAAGTTTGATTTTCCTTAACTAATTAACCCATGGAGAATTAATTAATTAATATTCAAACTGCTGGCAAGACCAAATTCTAATTTTGCTTCCTATTTTAGACCAGGGACTATCTAAAAATAGGAATCCAACTTGAACTGCTAAAAATAGAACTTCTATTTTTAGCACTTCCATTTTTCATTCTCTGTTGCCCAATCCAACACTAATGCCCAAATTGCTATTTTTAGCAGTGCTACTTTTAGCTCTTCTATTTTTAGCAATTTCTTGTTTCCAATTTTCAACACTCCCTCTCAACAAGAAAGGCTTCCTCTCGAACCCGATCTTGTACCTCTGAAATGTTCTGCATGCAACACATCTACCAAGTGTGGTTTCTCCAACAACTCTCAGAACAAAAAAAACTCCCAAATGACCACTCTGTTGGGCTAGAAACATACTCTAATGCTGAAGCTCTACCTGTTGCTGACAAGTGCTCCCTCTCTGACCTCTGCGCTACTGCAACATATCCATGCATCTCATACTGTTGCACCCTTCTCTGTGCTAGCCTGCACAGTGAAGCACACTTGTGTCTCTCACATTGCTGCAGCCTGCATGCTCTGCGCTGTCTTGGGATTCCCTGCACTATAGCTCTCTCTGCCGCTCATCCGCATCAGTCTCTACCCAATCAGTCAGTTCCTTCTACTCCACATCGGGGCTCCCGTAGCAAGGTCTCATCCAAGAGGTTGGGTACCTCAAGAATCCTGCTCCTCCTCCATGGGACGATCACTCCACATCGCCCCACCTCTTACTTGGAGGTATGGTTACATGTGATCCCTCTTCCCACCTAGCTCAAAGTTTCCCCCTATTGGAGGTCTCTGCATGAGTAGATGTCTCTACTCAATCTCCACTCAGCTTCCCCTGTTGTGGCTGCTCCACAACCTCCTGAAGTTGTTGCACCAATCGTGGTTCCTCCACAATTGTCTGAGACTTCTTCTGGCACTGCATGTTGAGAGGTAATTTACTCTCCCTCTCAACCACCAAGCATTTAACATTTGCCTTGCTCCTCAAGGCTTTGCATGCATCTTGTATCTCAAGTGCATACAGGTTCTTGGCTAGCACACCAATCTATTTCCACTTTCCCGTCGTCATGAAATTTTTTGGAAAAAGAGCTAATTTTAAATCAGTGATATCTCCCTCATCCGAACTGCGATTCAACTGGATTTTTTTATTTTTATTTTGGGTATTTTTCTGCAAGGAACCCAAATCTGCTATTTATTTCTGAAAATTTTGTATATAAATTTTCAGATCTGCTATGCAAACTCTCGGCCCAAAACTCAAAACTTTGAAATCTCCTATCAGTATATTGTTCTCTCCTTGATCACCTGTGCTCTGATACCATGTAGAATTTTGTAGAATTTTTCCTACAAATCAGCTAGTTTTGATACCATGTAGAACTTTTTCTACAAATCAGCTAGCTCTAATACCATGTAGAAATTTCGCACCTGTAGATCAACCTGGTAATGCAATGTAATAAAGCAAAACACTTGATCTACTTCTACAAACAATTTAGCGGAAGCTTAATCCACTATGAGCAACGTCAATAAGAACACATATAACTGATAAGAAGGAATCAATCACACATAAGACAAGAATTTACCCGAGAAAAGCACTTGCCTAAAACCCCATTTCTGTATTATCATACAAGTGGAAATATAGTCCGGATTACACAAAGCCTTAGCTCGGAAGCTATCCAGCTCTCAGTACAATCCCTCTATTGCTCATAGACAATCAAAGGCTTCTCAAAAACCTTCTCCTCTGCCCTCCAAGCCTCATATTTCCTTGTGCAGTTTCCTTGGGGTTCATTGCTGCCACCAATGTGAATTGGCCTCTTCACCAACTCACTAACCTCTGATCTAACTGCACAAACCTGAAGGAGATAAATCCTCATCATGGATGAGCTTCCTATATAAGAAAAATATTCATCCAACTGATAGTACACTGTCCCTTCTCTGATCTCAGCTCGGTCCCTGTTTGAACTACCATGCATCAGTTATCCATGAGAGAATACTTAGTTATCTGAAAATAACAGTTGTCACATGCATGCAAGTATTAACAAACTGTATCTCATTAATTTAACAACTTGTTAAATTAATCTAACTGAACTTGACTCAGTTAAACTAAGTCAACTGATCCTCTCAATATAGAACTCATCCTTAATTCCTCAATCAGTGGAGCAAATCAAGGACACATTCCCCAATCAGTGGAGAAATTATTGCATGTTCTCACAAAGACTTCAAGTTTGATTTTCCTTAACTAATTAACTCATGGAGAATTAATTAATCAATATTCAAACTACTCGTAAGACCAAATTCTAATTTTACTTCCTATTTTAGACCAGGGACTGTCTAGGAATAGGAATCCAACTTGAACTACTAAAAATAGAACTTCCATTTTTAGCACTTCCATTTTTCATTCCCTATTGCCCAATCTAGGACTGATGCCCAAACTGCTATTTTTAGTAGTGCTATTTTTAGCACTTCTATTTTTAGCAATTTCTTGTTTTCAATTTTCAACACTCCCTCTCAAAAAGAAGGGTTTCCTCTCAAACCCGATCCTGTACCTCTGGAATGTTCTGCATGCAACACATCTACCAAGTGTGGTTGCTCTGGCAACTCTCGGAACAAAAAAAAACTCCCAACTGACCACTCTGTTGGGCTAGAAACATACTTTGATGTTGAAGCTCTACCTGCTATTGACAAGTGCTCCCTCTCTGACCTCTATGCTACTGCAACATCTCCATGCATCTCACACCGTTGCACCCTTCTCTGTGCTACCCTGCACAGTGCAACACACTTGTGCCTCTCGCATTGCTATAGCCTGCATGCTCTGCATTGTCCTGGGATTCATTGCACTATAGCTCTCTCTACCACTCCATCCGCATCTATCTCTACCCAATCAGTCAGTTCCTACTACTCCACATTGGGGCTCCCGTAGCAAGGTCTCATCCAAGAGGTTGGGTACCTCAAGTATCCTGCCCCTCCTCCATGGGACGATCACTCCACATCGCCCCACCTCCTACCTGGAGGTATGGCTGCATGTGATCCCTCTGCTCACCTGGCTCGAAGTTTCCTCGCACTAGAGGTCTCTTCATGAGTAGATGTCTCTACTCAATCTCCATTCAACTTCCCCTATTGTGGCTGCTCCACAACCTCTTGAAGCTGCTACACTAATCGTGGCTTCTCCACAGTTGTCTGAGACTTCTTCTGGTGCTGCAGGTTGAGAGGTAATTTACTCTCCATCTGAACCACCAAGTATCTAACCTTTGCCTTGATCCTCAAGGCTTTGCATGCATCTTGTATCTCAAGTGCATAAAGGTTCTTGGCTAGCACACCAATCTATCTCCACTTTCCCGCCATCACGAAATTTTTTGGAAAAAGAGCTGATTTAAATCAGCGATATCTCCCTCATCCGAATTCGGATTCAGTCGATTTCTTTTTCTATTTTGGGTATTTTTCCACAGGGAATCCAAATCTGTTATTCATTTCTAAAAATGTTTTATAGAAATTTTTAGTTCTACTCTGCAAACTCTCGCCCCAAAACTCAAAACCTTGAAATATCCTCTCAGTATACTGTTCTCTCCTTGATCACCTGTGCTCTGATACCATGTAGAATTTTGTAAAATTTTTCCTACAAATCAGCTTGCTTTGATACCATGTAGAACTTTTTCTACAAATCAGCTAGCTCTGATACCATGTAGAAATTTCTCACCTGTAGATCAACCTGGTAATGCAATGTACTAAAGCAAAACACTTGATCTACTTCTACAAACAATTTAGCGGAAGCTTAATCAACCATGAGCAACATCAATAACAACACATATAACTGATAAGAAGGAATCAATCACACATAACACAGAAGAATTTACCTAGGGAAAGCACCTGCCTAAAACCCCATCTCTGTATTATCATACAAGTGGAAATATAGCCCGAATTACACAAAGCATTAGCTCAGAAGCTATCCAGCTCTCAGTACAATCCCTCTTCTGCTCATATACAGACAAAGGCTTCTCACAAACCTTCTACTCTGCCCTCCCAGCCTCCTATTTTCTTGTTCAGTTTCCTTGGGGTTCAGTACTACCACCTGTGTGAATTGGCCTCTTCACACACTCACTAACCTTTGATCTAACTGCACAAACCTGAAGGAGATGAATCCTCATCATGGATGAGCTTCCTTTATAGGAAAAATAGTCATCCAACTGATAGTACATTGTCCCTTCTCTTATCTCAACTGGGTCTCAGTCTGAACTGCCATGCATCAGTTATCCATGAGAGAATACTCAGTTATCTGAAAATAACAGTTGTCACATGCATGCAAGCATTAACAAACTGTATCTCATTAATTTAACAACTTGTTAAATTAATCTAACTGAAATTGACTAAGTTAAACTATGTCAACTGATCCTCTCAAAATAGAACTCATCCTTAATTCCTCAATCAGTGGAGCAAATCAAGGACACATTCCCCAATCAATGGAGAAATTATTGCATGTTCTCACAAAGACTTCAAGTTTGATTTTCCTTAACTAATTAACTCATGGAGAATAAATTAATTAATATTCAAACTTCTGGTAAGACCAAATTCTAATTTTTACTTCCTATTTTAGACCAGAGGTTGTCTAAAAATAGGAATCCAACTTGAACTACTAAAAGTAGAACTTCTATTTTTAGCACTTGCATTTTTCATTCCTTGTTGCCCAATCCAACACTTATGCCCAAACTACTATTTTTAGCAATAATATTTTTAGCACTTCTATTTTTAGCAATTTCTTGTTGCCAATTTTCAACAGGGCTGCTCCCATATCACTTGGCCTTTGAGTCAACTTACCAAGGGCGGAGCGAAAGAAAATTTTTCTTGGTCCGAGTCCGAACAAAATGCTTTCATTGAGCTAAATCACAGTCTCTACTCTGCACCTGTAATCACATTGCCAAACCTACAAAAACCATTTGAAATGAGGACAGACACCTCTGACTATGTTATTGGTGCAATTCTCAACCAGTAAGGGCATTTTTTGGCCTATCCTAGTGAATCAATTTTCGATACAACTCGAAAACATGCTACCTATGATAAAGAGATGTATTATATCGTGCAGGCTTTTTGATAGTGGAAACATTACATATTGGGGAAGGAGATAGTCATCCACATAGATCATTGACCTCTTCAGTTTATATAGACACAAGGAAAGTTGCAAAAATATCACCTGGGCCACCTTTGTTTTCTTTCAAGAAAGTGTGCCAAGCTGATTTGGGTGGTGCACTACAGTCAGGTCGCCAAACACTTTAGTTTGGAGAAAATTATGGTTGTACTACATAAGTATTTTTATTGGCAAAAACACTGACATGATATTGGAAAATATATAAGATCCTGCACTACTTGTGTCATCACTAAGCCAACCATCAAGAAGCAAGGCTTCTACACTCCTCTGCCTACTTCGAGCTAGCCCCGGGAATCCATCTCCGACTATCTGTCTAACCTCCTTTCTACAAAGCATGGTAATGACTATGAATTTGTGGTCGTGGACAAATTTTCTAAGATGGTTATATTGGAGGCCTACAAGAAGAGTATCACAACAGAGGACACTACCAAACTCTTCTTTGAATGTATGTGGGTACATTTTTTGGATCTTGCATACCATTATATCATATCATGATAACAGGTTTCTGAGTACATTCTAGCCGAGCCTTTGGACATTATTGGACACCAAGCTTACAAATTCAACTACATTCTATCTTCATACTGATGGCCAGACAAAAATCATCAAGATGATGATAGTACACATACTACGCATGTAAAACTCCAAGCGTCCATGAACCTAGGATGAGAGCCTTCCCTATATAAAACACAATTATAATAGAGTTCTCCATAGCTCGACTAGCTGCAATCCCGTTAAAGTGGTTCTAGGATTTCAAAGATTATGTTTGATTTATGTTGTCATCCCTCATGCGACTACACAGGGAGAATCCACACATGTACGGTCCAATACTAATAAAGAAACCAGGTTAATTGAATGCATTCAACACATCTACCAGTAGGTTCAAGGCATCTTGGATAAGTCTAATGCCAAGTACAAGTAGTGACATGATCAACATCAGGCACCACACAAGTTTTAGGTGGACGACAAAGTTTGATTGTATTTGCAGAAAAAATGTCTTTCCCAAGCCCATTGGAAGCTCTGACTACTCCAATATGGGCCTTACACCGTCACTACGGTCATTCCATGGCCTGCACCTAATTTTCAATGTGGAATGCCTTTAGCCATACTTACCACCATTGTCAGACACCTTAGACATTTTCCAACAACTAACACCAACAGAGCTCAACCTTGACTAAATGAAACAAACAAAAACTGATTGAATTATGGCCACACATATCAAGACCAATATATAACATAATATCCATCTGTATTGGGTTGTCAAAGCTGGTCAACTCCTGCACCAAGGCAAGTGGCTCACTAGGGACCAAGTTCAGTAGAAGCTTCCCCGTCTCATGGATACACTAAACGCAATGGGGACCATTTCTTCCTAAGGGGGGGAGGAAAGATCCAGGTGGATATAGGTGGTCTCCTTGTTATTCCAATTGGAAATCCACCACTATTTCTTTCACTTTCCTTATTTATAGCACAATTTCCTATTTTTGGCAGCTTTTTAGGTCCTGAACTTTTAGAGTTGTTTTGAGGCCCTAAACAACATTTTTTGGGAAAACAGGAAATCTCATCAAATGTAGTATGGGTTTACAGTCGGAAGTTGTCCTCAAATAGATATTTATAGCAAGTTATCGTATGACTCAAACGGAGATTGTATGTCAAAATTACGACCCCTGGAAGTTGATTTACCAGTTTACACCTATAGTGCCCACAAAATTTTGGTGCTTCATCTCCTAGGGTTAGGATTTTGGATGTTTAAGGTTTTCCATTGCTTCTCAATAATAAATAGGCCTTTGAGCCTCATTGTAACACAGTTCAGAAGGTATGTAGCTACCACATATCTCCTCAGAGATAAGCTACCATCACCCTAATTATTTTATTTCCATTACGCATTTTTAGTACTTTGTTATTAATTAATTAAAGTTATGTTTTTGCTATATATTTATGTTTCTATTTATGTATGTATTTAATTCATTCCTACATAAATCTAGATTAGTCGTATCAGAGTGGTTTTTTTTTTTGTTTGTTTTTCTATTCATGTCCCCAATGAGGTTGTGGTATAATGAGTTGGGACTTGAATTGGTTTAACCCTTGTGTTATGAAACCAGCTCACAAAAAGATAGAAAAGATAGATCAACGCCTTAGAATTCAGCCTCTTCGAGGGGGCAACCTCCTTTACATTACACAAATGAATTATTCCTTGATGATTCAAATGACAAAACCTCCTTTCTGTATATAGGAGTCTAAGGAGTCACAATATAACCCAGTTGACCTAACAATAATAATATAAAGGCACAAAAATAACAATAGAGGGATTCTATGTGGCACAGTAATAACAATATGGGGACAATAGGGGCACAACAATATTAATAAGGGATACAACTATAATAGTAATGGGGTAATCACTAGTATTGTAGGGACCTAACATGCCCCTCTCCTTCAAAAAAGTGTTGTCCTCAATGCTTGAGTAGTTCTGGATGCTTCTATATAAATTCTCATCCTCCCATGTGGAATCTTCAACGGATAAGTTCTTCCACTTGATGAGATACTCCGAAATTGATTGATTTCATAGCTGTCGAGTTCTTGTTTCTGTGACTGCTTCCGGTTCCAATATAATTTTTCCTTCCTCATCAAGTTTTGGCAATATTGTTTGAACTGGGAGCTTGTCGCCTATAACCTTCTTTAAACATGAAACATGGAAAACTAGATGCACTCGAGAAGCTGCAGGAAGCTCCAATTTGTATGCCATAGTACCAATATTTTGCAACACCTTGTACAAACCATAATACTTTGGTTATAATTTACTATCCTTCTTAGCTTGCTTGAGGGACATTTGTTTATATGGTTGTAGCCATAGGAATACCCAATCACCTACACCAAAACTTCTTTCGCTGTGATGTTGATCTACCTGTTGTTTCATTCTATTTTGCGCCAACAAGAGGTTATCCTTTAAGAGTTGGAGGACTTGTTGTTGATGCTCGATGTGATGTTCCACTACTTGAGCCTTAGAATTTTCTCTTAAATATGATGTGATGGATGGTGGCTGATATCCATAAAGTGCCATAAATGGGGTCATTTTTGTTGCTATATGGAAGGAAGTGTTATAACACCATTCAACCAGAGGCAACCATTTGACCCATTGTGTCTGTTTACCAAGTACAAAGAAACGAAGATATCCTTCCAAACATTTGTTTACTATCTCAGTTTGCCCATCAGATTGAGGATGATAAGATGAGCTATGAGCTAACTAAGTACTAAGACAAGAAAATAATTCTGTCCAAAAATTTCCAGTGAAAATGGGGTCTCTGTCACTTACAATAATCTTTGGATTTCCATGTAGCTTTTGAATTGTTTCCATAAATGCAGTAGAAACTGTACTGGCTTTAAATGGATGTGATAATGCACAAAAGTGTGCATACTTGGTAAGTCTGTCAACTACCACCATGATGACACTCTTTCCCTCATACTTGGGTAAACCTGTGATAAAATCCATTGAAACCTCCTCCCAACGTTGGCTTGGAATGAATAAAGGTTGTAATAGACCCAGGGTCTTAATTGTTTCAACTTTATTTTGTTGGAAAACCAAACATTCTGCCACAAACTTTTGAATATCCGATTTAAGGCCATCCCAAAAAAATTCCTTCTTAACCCTGTGGTAAGTTTTTAAAAATCCTGAGTGCCCTCATAAGGGAGAAGTGTGCAATTCCATAAGAATATTTTGTTTGAGTTGGGAATTATTACAGAGGTATAAGCGATCTTTGTACCATAACGAATCATTTTGCCAGCTAAATGTATCAGATGTACTGGAATCTTGTTGTAACTTTCGAATAAGTGCCCACACTTCTTCATCATTCTTCCATTCCTCCCTTGCTTCATTTATCCAATCTAGTTGGATAATAGAAATGGCACACAACAGTGCTTCCACATCCTCATGCTTTCTTGAGAGTGCATCTACCATCACATTTTGCTTCCCTCTTTTGTAGATGATTTCAAAGTCATAACCCAACATCTTTGTGACCCACTTTTGTTGCTCTTCAGAGGATAATCTTTGTTCTAAAAATTATTTAAGGCTATCATGATCTGTTTTTACCTTGAAGTGTCTTCCCATTAGGTAGAGTCGCCATTTCTTAAGTGCATGTAGTATTGCCAACATTTCCTTCTGATAAATAGCTTTGTGTAAAACCTTTCCCTTGATTGGACGACTTTCAAAAGCAATGGGTCTTTCATCTTGCATTAAAATAGCACCAATTCCATTTCTTGAAGCATCACATTCCACAATAAAGGTTTTTGTAAAGTCTGGTGTAGCTAAGACCGGTGCTTTGGCACATTGCCTCTTTAAGATGTTCGAAGGCCTTTGTTGCTTCTGGAGTCCATGAAAATGCATCTTTCTTCAATAATGTTGTTAGAGGTGCTGCTATTCTCCCATAATTCTTAACAAACTTGCGATAATACCCTGTCAACCCGAGAAATCCTCGCAAATGTTTTATGGATGTGGGGATTTTCCATTCCTTAATGGCTTTAATTTTGCTAGCGTCTACCTTAACTCATTCATGAGATACAATATGACCCAGATATTCCACCTCTTGTACTCCAAAGAAACATTTGGATATTTTTGCATATAATTGTTTCTCCTCCAATAGTTGTAGCACCCTGTCAACATGATCCTTCCAAGACTTGTTGTAGATTAGCATATCATCAAAAATTACTATCACAAATTTTCTAGGAAGGGTTTGAAAATGGAATTATCAAACCTTGAAATGTAGAAGGTGGATTGGTAAGGCCAAAAGGCATGACCAAAATTTCATAATGACCCTCATGAGTTCTAAATTATGTTTTCATAATGTCTTCAGTCTTCATTCTAATTTGATGATATCCTGAACGAAGATCCAACTTGGTGAAGTAAATTGATCCATGCAATTCATCCAGTAATTCATCAATGACAAGAATGGGAAACTTATATTTAATAGTGAGCTTGTTGAGCTCCCTATAATCCGAACACATGCGCCATGATCCATCCTTCTTGTGCACCAATACTACTAGAGTAGAGAAAGAACTTTGACTAGGTTGAATTATACCAGCCTCTAGAATTTCCGCCACCATACGTTGCATTTCACTCTTTTGGGCATAGGGATATTTGTACGGCATGATGTTTGGAGGAACACTTCCTGGAATCAGATGAATAGCATGATCATGATCACGAATAGGTGGGAGACCTTTGGGAGTCTCAAATACCTTGGAATGATTGTCCAAGAATTTTTGGAGATCTAGAGAAATAGATGATTTCGATGTGGAAACATCTAGTGAACATAATTGTGCAATTACACCTATTTGTTCCTTTTCTAGAAGCTTTGTCATGCCGTTAGAGCTAATTATCTTTCCCAGTTTCCTTGTAATACCCCTTAATTCAACTTCCTTTCCTTCCACAGAAAATTTCATGAAAGGTTCTTGAAAATTAAAAGCTATTGTACCCAAGGATTGTAGCCATTAGACTCCTAGTACAACATCAGCACCTCCGATTGGAATGGAAAGCATTGGGCTAGTCAATACATATTCTTCCATGGATAGCTTGATAGCACTTTCCAGAGAAATTTATTGTTCCTCCATTTGCAACCATCACTTGACACTCTGGTGTTGGATATAGGAAGCAATTCAATTCTTTTGCTACCTTACAATGAATAAAATTGTGGGTACTTGTTGAATCAATCAACACTATTACCTTTTTCTTCTTGATTTGTCCTTCTATCTTGATGGTTTGAGGAGTGGTAATTCCCGCCAATGCATTACAAGATATGATCGGATTCATTTCTTCTTTATCTAGGCTTTGTTCCTGGAGTATATCCTCTTCTTTTGACCTTTCTTGCTCCTTTTGTTCTTCCTCTTCACAATCTATGTAGAATAATTTCTTCTCAGTACACTTATGACCATTACTGTATTTTCTTTCACAACTGTAACAAAGCCATTTTTCTCTTTTTTCTTCCAATTGTTGTGGTATCAACCTTATAGGTTGTGGAAGACTAGGGGCAACAACACTTCCATCTTTATAGTTGTGAGTGGTATGCTTCCTGGTTGCCATAATTTTTCTTTCCAATTTTCTTGCTAACCTGAATGCCTTCTCTAATGAATCAGGTTCCCAAAGGCGAACATCATGTTGGATATTATCCCTTAAAGTCCATATGAACATATCAATCCTATGCTCCTCTAGAATATTTTTTACCCTTATGTTCAATTTTTGGAACTCCTCAATGTGCTCCATTATTGAACCCTTTTGTTTGAGACTTATCAATTGGCTAAAAAAGGTGTTGCTTTTTGTATCCTCATAATGTGCTGTCAATTCTTCCATAAAAATTGCCCAAGTGATAATTTATTTATGAGAGCAAAGCCATTGATACCATACAAACTGATTTGGTTCCAAATATAAAGTTGCAATACGTACATTTTGTGTGTTTTGCATATTATTGAGATCGAAAAATTGTTCCATCTGTAATATCCATGTTGCGGGATCCTTGCCATCAAACTTCCTCATATTGATTTTTGGAATATGGTGGGTCTTCGATCCAACATTAGAGTCTATGAAATCATGATTAACATTTCTTTTGTTTGCATCATGAGTTTCCTTTACTAGCCTTTCACCATTAGTAAGTATTTCTTGTAGAAAATTTGTCAAATCTGTCTTCAAATCTGCCATGTCTGTCTTCAAATCTGTCTTCAAATATGCCATGTCTGTCTTCAAATCTATCTTCAAATCATCCATCTTAGCTTCCACACCATTCATCTTAGCTTCCACACCCTTTATCTTAGATTCCACGCCATTTATCTTCGCTTCTATTAGCTTTTGTGAGAGTGACATTTGTTGCACTTGGTCTTGTAATTTTGATATATCATGTAGTATTTCTTCCTCTTCTTCATGAGTCATGCTAGAGATTTCAGGTTGCTTACTAGGTGTTTGCATTTTCTTTCCTTGGGGCATTAGTTACCGATAATAATGCTCTACTATGCCCTTTGAATTCCTTCAAAATAATTTTTCAAACCAAGCTTAGGCAAAAATTTAAAAAAATATACACACCTTTTTTCACTTTGTAGGAGCTCGATATTGCCTCTGATGTATCTCTGTAATTTCGAATCATCCAATTCTGTAATTGTGACTTGCAGTATCCCTCTGTGTCCTCTTTCTAATGCCACCAGTCATCCAAATTGGATTCTCCAAGGAAGAGTTATACCAAATCTCCCATAGTGACCTGATTATAGACTAGTTCAGTAGAGCGAACTTGTAGGACATGCCACGTGTCCCTGTTTCTACCTTTGGCTCTGAAAATATATACAAGAAACTACAATCCATCCTCTTTTTGGACCTCCTTATGAAATTTCAATCCGATGCTCAAAGAGAAAGTTATGATGATTTTCCCCAGCTCACCTGTTTGGAATGTAATTTAGGAGTCTTCAAAAAGACCAACTTCCTCAGATCATATCTCCGCAAATAGAGCGCGAAAAGCTATGAAATTTGGACCCTAGGTTCAGTGAAATTTCATCTCAAATGGGTTTTTTTTTCGGTTCTGAAACATCGCAAAAAAAAAATTATAGCGAAAATGCCACGATGACCTATTTGGAGTAGCGAAACCCTAGAATCCAAAGCTCTGATACCAAATGTTATGAAACCAGCTCACAAAAAGATAGAAAAGATAGATAAATGCCTTAGAATTCAGCCTCTTCGAGCAGACAAGCTCCTTTACATTACACAAATGAATGATTCCTTGATGATTCAAATGACAAAACCTCCTTTCTGTATATAGGAGTCTAAGGAGTCACAATATAACCCAGCTGACCTAACAATAATAATATAAATTCACAAAAATAACAATAGAGGGATTCTATGGGGCACAGTAATAACAATATGGGGACGATAGTGGCACAACAATATTAATAATGGATACAACTACAATAGTAATGGGATAATCACTAGTATTGTAGGGACCTAACACCTTGCAAGACCATCCCCGCCAACACCAACAGACTGCCATGGGGGAAGAAAAAAAAGATGAGCGAGCAAGGTATCATATCAAACTTTTTCTTGAAGAATCCCTTGAGTAGAAAATGAATGAGATGATAAACAACTTTGCCTAGATCCTTCGACATATGCCAACAGGCGACACATCTTCATCTAGTAGTCACTTTGGAGGTGCTTCCCCCTTTAAGGTACAAGTTAACTTTGACATCTTGATATTTTAATGTCAAATAGATGTAGATGTCGTACATAAATGGTTAAATCTGTTCGAAGGATATTTTTTAGTTCATGATTTTCGATAGAGAAAATATTACTTTTGCGTTCCTCAAAGTCACTCTGAATGTCAAGGACTAGCGGGAAACCTACTGTGAGCAAAAGGATGAGAGGGAACCCTCACTGTTTCAACCACACCCACTTGGAATTCCTTCTAAGACACCATTAAGGAACAATATTACCCTCTTGAGAGATATGATGATATGTACATAAAATGGACAACACTACGGCAGGGAAGTGACAAAGACATTCTAGAGTTTACAAATAATTTATATACCCTTTGCATGAAGTTGGGTTTCAATATTCTGAGTGGCCTATGGTACTCATGTACCACATATGTATACACAAATAGACCCAGGAGGAGAAAGAGTTCCTGGACATTTCCTCGCTTGATGTTGCATACTGATATGGTGTCAAGCTCGAGCAAAAATCTAAACAGAAGAAGCGAATCTTTGGATTTGCAAATCTAAAGCAAGGAAAAGGTGCCACCAAACCACAAAATAAAGGACAAATCCAAGGTGGGTGTTGCATTTAATTATGCAATGAATTATTACTCTACAATCTCATGCCTGATTGAGATCACCAAACAACAAAAAGAAGGACCAATAGAGATATAATAGTGTCACAACCCAAATGATCAAACATGCATCAGGTAGTCAGTTCTATATACTACAAGGAAATATGTGTGCACCCGACCTCCTCACAAGTTGGGAAAGGATTTTGGGTCTAATGAAGATTCTCGGGCTCCACTTGAAATATCTACCTCATCCACACCTTATCTCAATCCCTACACACAACCAGAAACAAATGGAGACAACCAGTGACTTTCCTTAGAAGATCATTAGATCAAAATATCATAGAAACAACTATAAAGCATTTTGAATACAAATAGATATAGGGAGCAAACGTATTGATCCAGGTGGATGTTGGTGGCCACCCACCTATCCCACTTGGACCTTCGCAACTATCTCTTTCAGCTTTTCAATTTCCTTATTTGTAGCACAATTTACTATTTTTAGCAGTTTTTCGGGTCCTGAACTTCCGGAGCCGTTTTGAGACCCTAAATGACATTTTTTGGGAAATCTGGGAGAAACATGGGTCCATGGATGGATGTTACTCTTCCCAAAGTTGTAGTTCTCAGATAGATCTTTCTAACAAGATATTGTACATGTCAAATGGAGATCGTATACCAAAGTTATGACCTCGGGAAGTTGATGCACCAATTTACCCAAACGGGGCCCACAGTTTGGTGTTTCATCTTCTAGGGTTAGGTTTTTGGATGTTTATGGTTTTCCATTGTTTCTCAACAATAAAAATTCCTTCGAGCCTCATTGTAACACAATTTAGAGGCATGTAGCCACCACATCTCTTCTCAAAGATAAGCTACCATTGCCCTAGCTATTTATTTCCATTTTCTGTTTGTAAGCATATCTCAGTATTTTACATTAATGAAATGAAATATTATTTCAGTTGCATCTTTGTGTTTATGGTTATCTCTATAATTTTTTGCGTTCCTGTTTAAATCCGAATCAGTGGTATCAAAGCGGTCTTCTTTTTCTCTATTTTTCTTTGCATGTCCCCAATGAGGTCAGGATATAAGGAGTTAGGGCTTGAACTGGTCGAACCTTTCCAAGACCAGCCTCGCAAATCTTGACAGCCTCCCATGGCAGATGAAAAGAAAGATGAGGGGTAGGAGATCCTATCAAAATCTTGCTCGAAGAGGCCCTTGAGTGACAAAGGAATGTGATGACGGATAGCTTTGCATAGATCCTTTAGCGGCTACCCAGAGGCGACGCATCAGCTTCCAACAGCTACTCTGGAAATGCCACACCTTTTAAGGTACAAGTTATTTTTGAAATCCCATCTTCGAGGGTCAAATAGACGGTAGATGAGTATTTTTCTATGTCATGAATTTTCGATTCGAGAAAAGATTGTTTTCACTCTTCCTCAAAGAAGCCCTCCACATCAAGGACTGGTGGGAAACCTACTGCGAGCAGAAGGATGAAAGTACAAGATCACTATTTTTAGTCACACCCACTTGGGATTCATTTCGGGATGTCATCAAGGAGCAGTACTACCCTGCCAAAATCTACAAGGACAAATACATAAAGTGGACCATGCTGCGACAGGGAGGGGACCAAGATGTGCCAGAGTTCACCAACATTTTTCATACCCTTCACACACAGTTGGGTATCAAAGATTCTAATCTACATCTGGTACTCAAATACCGCAGCTGCCTACACAGATACATCCAAGAAGAGATGGAGTTCCTAAAAATATCCTCACTCGACACGACGTATCGATAAGTTGTCAAAAACGAGCAAAAGTTCAAACATAAGAAGCGAGACTTTGGATCTATGAATCCGAAGACCAAAGGACAAGGCCAAGGTGTGGTGACCCAAGACAACCCGTTAAAGCCGCAAGAAAAGAACAATACCATGAAGTCGAAAAAGGACACAGGAAAGTGGTGTGAGTTCCACAAGAGCCCCACTCACAACATAAGTGAATGTCGAACCAAGCAGTGGTTGGTAGCCGAGTTGAAGTCTTTCGAATCAGATGCATGTTCCGACCCTGAGCCAGAACCTGACAAGGGGAATGGCAAAGGGAAGCAGATCATTGATGCAAATCCCAGTACCACTTTTGCCACCACCAAGATCTAGAAAAATGAGCCTGAAGATCCAAAGGAGGGGGAACATCTTTTCCACTCACAGATGTGGGTGAAGGGTTCGTCACTGCAATTCATTGTCGACAGTGGCAGCCAAAAGAACCTCATTTCAGTAAAGGCTGTGAAGCGGTTGGGCCTACTGACTACACCACACCTGCATCCATACAGTATCGGGTGGCTTCATGAAGGATGAGATCTCAAAGTTCGCCAGCAGTGTCGCCTTCCCTACAGCATCAAGCCCTTCACAGATGAGGTATTGTGTGATATTGCACCTCTGGATTTTTGTGATGTATTATTAGGCCAGCCCTACTTGTGGAGGCAACATGCTATGTATGATTCAAGGCCTCGTGTTGTCCTCTCCTACATCTTGTAGTATGGTCTCCTCTCCCAATACATCAAAGCTCTCATGCTATAGTTTGGATACTTCCTCCCCTTCCTGCTTTCCTCTTGGTGAGATTATATAGGCTCATTCTATCCTCTAGGAGAATGTATCTAGACACCTAGGGGCTTGAAAAGTTAGGAAACTTATATAATAATGGACCCTTGGCTAAGTCATACGCAAGTGGGTCAAATTGATCTCCTTGGGAATGGAAAATTTATAAATGTTTTTAACAATTATGAGATTTTTCTCAATTATCTCAATTATGAAATAATTATTATCTCATAGTTATAATATTTCAAAAAATTAATTATGAGAAATAACTCAATCATGTAATTCCACCCTTTTATCATGGGATCAATCTCACATAAGTAAAATAAAGGTGAAAAGGGATGCATTTTAGCAAAAAAAAAACCTAAGGTAAGTTGATATTGGGTTTCTTTCACTATAATGGAGTGGCAAATAGGGTTATAAGAGTGGGGTGACCCAAGACAATCCATCGAAGCCATAAGAAAAGGATAGCACCATGAAGATGAATATGGACATAGGGAAGTGGTGTGAGTTCCACAAGAGCCCCACTCATAACACAAATTAGTGTCACTCCAAACAGTCACTAGTGGTCAAGCTGAAGGCTTCAGAGTCAGATGCATGTTCTGAATCTAAGTTAGACCCTGACAAAGGGAATGACAAAGGGAGGCGGATTATTGATACAGATCCTAGCGCCACCATTTCAACCACCAAGGTCCAAAATATTCAGCCTTAAGACCCCGAGGAAATGGATTGTCTCTTCAAGTTACAGATGTGAGTGAAGGGGTCACAATTGTAGCTCATTATCGATAACAAAAGATAAAATAACCTCATCTCAGTAGAAGTCGTTAAGAAGCTGATCATGGTGACCACACCACACCCATGGTGATACACCATTAGGTTGCTCTGCTAAGGACGGGATCTATACGTCATCCAACAACATCGCCTTCCCTACAACATCAAACCCTTCACGGATGAAGTACCATGTGATGTTTCTCCTCTTAATTTTTTCGATGTATTATTAAGCCAAACATACTTATGGAAGTGTCATGTTGTCTATGATTCTCGGCCACACATTGTTATTATTAATTTGGCAAATAAGTTATACAGGATACCAGAGGTAGTCCCACCTACTTCCATCTCTTTGATCTCTACTAAGGAATGTAGTAAGATCATATCCCAGACTGGGAATTTTTTTTTTTCTTTCTAATTTTCTCTCAAAATAAGGGAAAGATCATGGCCACATCCATGGCCCCTGGGAAGGGTTCCTCCACGTAGCAGAAGTAGGTGGATAAGGTCATGGAAGAATATAGGGACATCTTCTCCTCACCCATAGGGGTACCCTTGCACTATCAGGTCAAGCATTTGATCAATCTGACTCCGAGAGCAAATCTACTCAATGGACTGATATACCATTGCTCCATTCTAGAAAATGAAGAGATCAAGCGGAAGATCCAAGAGTTGTTGTAAAAAGGGCACATATGACCAAGTTCCTCACCTTGTGGGAGCCTAATTGTATTTGTACAGAAAAAGGATGGGACCTAGAGGCTCTACATTAATTATTGGGCACTAAACAAAATCACTATTTGGAACAGGTATCCAATCTTGCAAATTGATAACCTTTTCGACCAACTCAAGGGGGGTGAGTATTTTAGCAAGATCGATTTGAAGTCTTGATATCACCAAGTTCCAATAGATCCCACAAATGCATAGAATACCACCTCTAAATCCAAGCAAGGCCTTTTTGAATGCCTGTTCATGCCATTCAGGTTGAAAAATTCCCTTGCAACTTTTATGAGGATGATGGATGACATCTTAAAGGCCAGTTGTAGTAGCTACAACCACCCTCCAAAATTTTACCTATGCTTCATTTTGGAGCCTCCTTCCTAAATCATAACAAGTCATCTCTGAGTCCTGACTGACTCGGGTACTTGTGGTTTGATTGAGCTTCATCTTTTGCATTATGGCTTGTGCTTTCTTACTTGCCTTACTGTCTAACCCATAAGTCAATCTCTTGACTTGGTTTCAACCCAATTCCAGGCTTGTCTTAGTGATCTATGAAATCCTTGATGGAAACTAGCGTTTTTCTCAAGAATTGTGTAGTCCAAGCTAGGAGTGAGCCTTCATATCCAAAATCGTAAAGAACCAACTGACAGTCAATCTTCAACTAGGAAATTGTGTAGAGCATGAGAAGTATCCCAGAGCCACTCAGCCTAGAAGTTGCGCAGAAGTTTCTCCTTCAGAAGTTGTCCAGTGCATGACCCAAAAAGTCCAATTCTCCCCGAACCTATGCAATCCCTCTGGGAAATGCAAGGCATATTTTCACGAAAAAAGAAAAAAAATTGAAAAAGAATCCCTAAAAAACAAGGATCTATTTGTAGCAATTTGGAGGTGGCAATCGAGTTATTTTGGAAACTGCTGCCAAGTGTTACTTTTTAATTGATTTTTGGTCTTCGTGTCATAAACCCTAAATCGACCAAATCTATTTAATGGATGCTACCAGAGCTCGTTTTCACATTTGATCTTGGATATTTGGCATTCCCAAGGAGATCAAGAAACCTCCGATGCCATCATCGTTGCTTTTCTCGGTAAGTCTGTCTTTCTAGTATTTTTCTTATTTTTTGTCACTTTTATTTGTTTAACTTGTGAGAGTGTTGTTTCACTCGTTTTGTTGAATGACCGATGGCGTTTCAACTTGTTTTCACTTGTACAAGTGTTGTTTTAAGTTTTGCATTGCCTTTCCCAAGTGTTGCATGCATTACCCAATTTTTGCACTACTAGTCGTCGTTGCAATGACTCTCTCCACATGCTTTGTTTTCCTTTAGTTTGATTGATTCCAACACTCATTTCACTCACATGAATTATCATTCACTTAGATCTACACTCAACATCATTCAATCCTTCATATCAGTATGATTTCGCACTTCCCTTGGGTAGATTTAGGCTTCCTTGGCCCAGATCTCCTTTTCCCAAGCATACACTGCGCATTTTTAGTACTCAAGGCCTCGACCTTGGCTTCTGGAATTACGCAGAGGTTTCCCAGGCCTGTCTCCAATTGTGCACTGTGTAGTCCCAAGATCCAACCCCAAGCCTTGGCCACTGAGACTATGTAATGTGTAGTCTCTCCTGGTCTATGCCTAGACTGAACTGTGCATTACGCAGTTCCATTCAGCAATACCCCCCACTAACTACTGGGACTGCGCAATGCGTAGTTCCAGCTAGCAGTCAGTCACCTCTGAGAGCCAAGTTTGTGAAATCCTTCTTAGCAGTTGCCCATTTTTTGTTTGGTCTGTTATTGAAGTGATTATAGTTTCAAGCTAACATTTGCATGCCATGTGTGTGCTCTTTGTCTCTAGGTACAATAGTTTTTCAACAACTCTCCAACAGTTACAGGTAACATGGATTCTAAGAGAGTTGCATCAAAGGATATTGTCAAGAGTAGCACTGGGGAAGTAGTTGAGTAGGTTTCAATGAATTTTCCAGTTTATGCAGACACATGGTTGTTCATTGAGAAGGGCATGAAGTTAACATGGTAGGAAATCAAGGATATCTTTGCAAAGGACTTCAAGGAAGATCTAGAGGATCGACAGGTTTATATTAGTGTCTACCGGTCAGGCTTACATAAGGTTGCATGTAGGTACTCCACCTTCCCATGTGTGGAGATCACCCACTAGATTTTCTCACACACAGATCTAGAGACTATGACATTGAGCAATACCAATGGGATACAACTTGCCATGTTTAGGGTGAAGAAATACCAACAGATGTATCATTTACCTCAATCGATGAACCACATGGATTCACTTTTCTATGCCACCCATAACATTGTGAACACTAGAGATATTGTGAAGCGTTGGGTGAAAGAGTCATCAAAGTTCAAAGTGACACCTAATCATGTTTACAATACAAATTCACTCAGGAACTCCTACCAGTTCTTCATCATCTTTGCATGATGATTATACGGTCAAGAGAGCATGGAGACATTTCCAGAAAGTTGGTTGGTTCTGTTGGACGAGTTGGTGAATGAAGGAAGGACATTCAATTGGCCAGATCTGTTGGCTATTTAGTTGAAAATCCATGTGACTAATTCTCGGAATCCACCCACGGATGAGCCGACAAGATTCTACATTCCCACATATTTACTTGATGCAATCTCTGCCCAATATCAATTTCCTGGCATGGGTTGGACATGGACACCACAAGAGAATGCCATCAACATTTATTGTAAGTTTCTTTTCGAGTGCAGCTACCGAGAAGTTATGACAAGGCTAGCTAACCATTTCATCATCCTAGTGTACAAGTTGATCCTTGAGTAGGATCCACCTTACATGTCCCAAGAAGCGATGGAGGTGATACTTAACATTGCAGATTGGTATGCCTCATCTAGCGGAACCTTCATTAGAGTATTTTGTAGAGTGAAATCCTTCGCATGTTCTACCAAGGTATGCCATGGATAAGCTAGTCATGCAAGAGATCACATATCACCTCTCCACAGGGTTATCAACAGCAACATGGCCCGCCCTTCCTTTTCGGATCGGATTGTATGAGATTAAGAGCTTGAAAGATGTAGATGTCGAAGGTAAGGAGACAATGAAGTTTGAGTTCGAAACCAAAGAATTCAGTCCATATGATCCCCATGGTATTTGCAAGAACCACAATGCGAAGGTGTACTATCCATGGATTCATGGTTAATGTCATTGGGCAGAGGAGGACCCTTGGAGGTATTGTTACAACTACTCCAAGCTCAATGAACCAGTCTATATACCCACAACATGGAAAGTTTCTTTGCAGGCAGCAGCACCGTAAGAAGCAATAACAATAGTAGTAATAAGCAAAAAACCTGTGCAGGACAAGGGTAAGAGGAAGATTGCTGAGAACCCATAGGTTGATAAAATATACAAGTTAAAAGAAGATCCTCTCATTAAGAATGAAGCTTTAGCAGTGGAGGAAAAGAGGCAACATCGCATAAAGAGGGTAGAGAGAAGGAAAAAAGAAAATAAAAGGTTGGAGGAAGTAGAAAGGAAGTTGCAAGAAACGGAGAAGAATTTGAACGAAGAGTGGGAGCTAAGAAGGAGATAGAGGGAAGAGAAGTAGAAACAAGAAGAAGATGAAAGGAAAGGCATGATGATAGAGAAAACAACGCCCATATAGGTTGAGGAGCCGAAACAACTAGAAGCTGAAGAAGAGGGTGAGAAGATGCAGGATGGGGAACTTGCTCAGCAGATTGAGAAATTGATTGAACTAACAGACATGGAGTTGGCAGATGAACCACAGGATCAAGACACTGACATCATTTCGCATGCATCCAAGGTCACCCCTCAGTCTCCACCACCTCCAATGTCAAAACCAATCCCGATAAATCAAGGAGAGGTTGTTCTCCTTGATTATGATCGAGTGATGGATGTGTAGAATTTATCATTTGACGAGGTGCAGAGGAATATTGTAAAGGAACGAAGAAAGAATTTCTCGGATGATCACGCATCACATGCATTCATGAAGGACAAGGTGATTGTGCCAAATGTCAGAAAGCATCCAGTTGCCATGGCTGATGCCACCTTGGCTTATGTAGGAGGTATGAGCTCAAATGTCAAGTTCATGTTAGCAAGGAATGAAAAAATTGCAAAGAACTTGTAAGAAGGTAGGCAGAAGGAAAAACAATCCACATGTTCCGCAATGGTAGAGATGAGGAAAGTGATACTTGCTGAAGTATCAACTCTTGAGGCCATCATGCAAAAAATTTATGACGGATTTGTCACCATGCATAAGGAGGTTTTACATCTATATGGCTTTCAGCAGTGGAGTAGAATGATTGTCCAAACTCTCAAGGACATACATGCTTCTATCGCCCATGTGCGATAATGGAAAATGAGGTATAAGGGAGCCCCACTTCACATGTCGAAGATGATGAAGCTTGCGGGTAGAGATAAACAAAGAAAGGAACCAGAATTTGATCCAAAACTATGAGCAACTTGCCCCATTCGTCGGCATGATATAGGCTTCTATTATGAAACCAACTCACAAAAGATAGAAAAGATAGATCAACACCTTAGGATTTAGCCTCTTTGAGGGGGAAACCTCCTTTACATTACACAAATGAATAATTCTTGGATGATACAAATGAAAAACCTCCTTTCTATATATATGAGTCTAAGGGGTCACAATATAACCAAGCCGACCTAACAATAATAATATAAAGGCACAAAAATAACAATAGTGGGATTCTATGGGGCACAATAATAATAATAAGAGATACAATGACAATAGTAATGGGGGAATCACTAGTATTATAGGGACCTAACATGTCCCTCTCCTTTAAAAAAGTGTTGTCCTCGGCACTTGAGTAGTTGTGGATGCTTTTATATAAAATTCTCATCCTCCCATGTGGAATCTTCAATGGGTAAGTTCTTCCACTTGATGAGATAATCTGAAATTGATCAATTTCGTAGTTGTTGAATTCTTGTTTATTTGACTGCTTCAAGTTCCAATATGATTTTTCCTTCCTCATCAAGTTCTGGCAACATTGTTTGAACTGGAATCTTGTCACCTATAACCTTATTTAAGCATGAAACATGGAAAACTAGGTGCACTCGGGAAGCTGCAAGAAGCTCCAATTTGTATGCCATAGTACCTATCTTTTGCAACACCTTGTATGGACCATAATACTTTGGTGATAATTTATTATCCTTCTTAGCTTGCTTGAGGGACTTTTGTTTATATGGTTGTAGCTGCAGGAATACCCAATCACCTACATCAAAACTTCTTTCGCTGCGATGTTGATCTGCCTATTGTTTCATTCTATCCTACGCCAAGGTGAGGTTATCCTTTAAGAGTTGGAGAACTTATTGCTGATGCTTGATGTGATCTTCCACCTCTTGAACCTTAGAATTTTCTCTTAAATATGATGTGATGGATGGTGGATGATATCCATAAGGTGCCATATATGGGGTCATTTTTGTTGCAGTATGGAAGGAAGTGTTATACCACCATTCATCCATAGGCAACCATTTGACCCATTATGTTTGTTTATCAGATACAAAGCAACGAAGATATCCTTCCAAACATTTGTTTACTATCTCAGTTTGCCCATCAGATTGAGGATGATAAGATAAGCTATGAGCTAACTAAGTACCAAGACAAGAAAATAATTCTGTCCAAAAATTTCTAGTGAAAGTGGGATTTCTATCACTTACAATAATCTTTGGGTTTCCATGTATTTTTTGAATTGTTCCATAAATGCAGTAGAAACTGTACTCACTTTAAATGGATGAGATAATGCAGAAAAGTGTGCATACTTGGTAAGTGTGTTAATTACCACCATGATAACACTCTTTCCTTCATACTTGGGTGTAAACTTGTGATAAAATCCATTGAAACCTCCTCCCAATGTTGGCTTGGAATTGATAAAGGTTGTAATAGTCCTGGGTCTTAATTGTTTCAACTTTATTTTGTTGGCAAAACAAACATTCCGCCACAAAATTTTGAATATCCGATTTAAGGCCATCCCAAAAAAAATCCTTCTTAACCCTGTGGTAGGTTTTAAGAAATCCTGAGTGCCCTCCTAAGGGAGAGGTATGCAATTCCCTAAGAATTTTTTGTTTGAGTTGGGAATTCTTACATAGGTATAACCAATCCTTGTACCATAACAAATCATTTTTCGAGGTAAATGTATCATATGTACTAGGATCTTGTTGTATCTTTTGAATGAGTGCCCACACTTCCTCGTCATTCTTCCATTCATCCCTTGCTTCGTTTATCCAATCTGGTTGGATAATAGAAATGTTGCAAAGAAATGCTTCCACATCCTGATCCTTTCTTGAGAGTGCATCTGCCACAACATTTTTCTTCCCTTTTTTGTAGATGATTTCAAAGTCATAGCCCAATCTTTGTGACCCATTTTTTTTTCTTTTCTAAATATAATCTTTGTTCTAAAAAATATTTAAGACAATCATGATCTGTTTTTTGCCTTGAAGTGTCTTCCCATTAGGTAGGGTCATCATTTCTTAAGTGCATGTAGTATTGCCAACATTTCCTTCTCATAAATAGCTTTTTGTAAGTACTTTCCTTTGATTGGATGACTTTCGAAAGCAATGGGTCTTTCTTCTTGCATTAAAACAACACCAATTTCATTTCGTGAGGCATCACATTCCACAATAAAGGTTTTTGTGAAGTCTGGTGTAGCTGAGACTGGTGCTTGGCACATTGCCTCTTTAAGATGTTCAAAGGCCTTTGTTACTTCTAGAGTCCATGAGAATGCATCTTTCTTCAATAATGTTGTTAGAGGTGTTGCTATTCTCCCATAATTCTTAACAAACTTGCGATAATACCCTATCAACCCGAGAAATCCTTGTAGATGCTTTATGGATGTGGGGATTTTCCGTTCCTTAATGGTTTTAATTTTGCTAGGGTCTACCTTAACACCTTCATGAGATACAATATGACCTAGATATTCCACCTCTTGTACTCCAAAGAAACATTTGGAGCTTTTTGCATATAATTGTTTCTCCTCCAATAGTTTGAGCATCATGTCAACATGTTGGACATGATCCTTCCAAGACTTGTTGTAGATTAGTATATCATCAAAAAATACTAACACAAATTTTCTAAGGAAGGGTTTTAAAATGGAATTCATCAAACATTGAAATGTAGAAGATGCATTAGTAAGGCCAAAAGGCATGACCAAAAATTCCATAATGACCCTCATGAGTTCTAAATGTTATTTTTGGAATGTCTTTAGTCTTCATTCTAATTTGATGATATCTTGAACGAAGATCCAACTTGGTGAAGTAAATTGATCCATGCAATGCACCCAATAATTCATCAATGATAGGAATGGGAAATCTATCTCTAATAGTGAGCTCGTTGAGCTCCCTATAATATGGACACATGCACCATGATCCATCCTTCTTGTGAACCAATACTACTGGAGCAGAGAAAGAACTTTGACTAGGTTGAATTATACCAACCTCTAGCATTTCTGCAACCATACATTCAATTTCACTCTTTTGGACATAGGGATATCTGTAAGGCCTGATGTTTGGAGGAACACTTCTTAGAATCAAATTGATAGCATGATCATGATCACGAATAGGTGGGAGGCCTTTGGGAGTCTCAAATACCTTGGAATGATTATCCAAGACATTTTGGAGATCTGGAGAAATGGATGATTTCGATGTGGGAACCTCTAGTGAACATAATTGTGCAATTATGCCTCGTTGTTGTTTCTTTAGAAGCTTTGTCATTCGGTTAGAGCTTATTATCTTTCCCAGTTTCCCTGCGATACCCCTTAATCCAACTTCCTTTCCTTCTGTAGAGAATTTCATGAAAAGTTCTTGAAAATTAAAAGCTATTGTACCCAAGGATTGTAGCCATTGGACTCCTAGTACAACATTAGCACCACCCATTGGAATGGAAAGCATTGGGCTATTCAATACATATTCTCCCATAGCTTTCCTAAGCAATTTATGGTTCCTCCACTTGCAACCATCACTTGACACTCTCTGGATATAGGAAACAATTCAATTCCTTGGCTATCTTACAATGAACAAAATTATGGGTACTTCTCGAATCAATCAGCACTATTACCTTTCTCTTCTTGATATTCCCTTCTATCTTGATAGTTTGAGGAGTGGTAATTCCAGCCAATGCATTACCAGATATGGTCAGATTCATTTCTTCTTTTTCTAGGGTTTTCTCCTGGTGTATATTGTCTTCTTTTGATGTTTCTTGTTCCATTTATTCCTCCTCTTCACAATCTATGTAAACTAATTTCTTCTCGACACACTTATGACCTTTAGTGTATTTGCTATCACAACTGTAACAAAGCCCTTTTGCTCTTTTTTCTTCCAATCGTTGTGGTGTCAACCTTGTAGGTTGTGGATGGCTAGGGGCAGCAACACTTCCATATTTATGATTGTGAGTGGTAGGCTTCCTTGTTGCCATAATTTTGCTTTCCATTTTTCTTGCCAACCTGAATGCCTTCTCCAATGAATCTAGTTCCCAAAGGTGAACCTCATGTTGGATGTTATCTTTTAAAGTCCCTATGAACACATAAATCCTATGCTCCTCTGGAATATCTTTTACCCTTATATTCAATTTTTGGAATTCCTCAACGTGCTCCATCATTAAACCCTTTCGTTTGAGATTTATCAATTGGCTAAAAAAAGTGTTTCTTTTTGTATCCTCATAATGTGCTATCATTTCATCTGTAAAAATAGCCCAAGTGACAATTTGTTTACGAGAGCAAAGCCATCGATACCATACAAACTGATTTGGTTCCAAATATAAAGTTGCAATGCGTACCTTTTGTGTGTTTTGCACATTATGGAGATTGAAAAATTGCTCCATCTGTAGTATCCATGTTTCGGGATCCTTGCCATCAAACTTCCTCATATCGATCTTTGAAACATGGTGGTTCTTCGATCCAATATTAGAGTCTATGAAATCATGATTAACTTCTCATCATGAGCTTCCTTTACTACCTTTTTGCCATTAGTAAGTGTTTCTTGTAGAAATTTTGTCAAATTTGTCTTCAAATCTTCCATGCTTGTCTTCAAATTTGTCTTCAAATCATCCATCTTAGCTTCCACGTCATCCATCTTAGCTTCCACATTGTCCATCTTAGCTTCTACACCTTTCTCTAAACCATCCATCTTAGCTTCTATTCCTTTCTTTAAACCATCCATCTTAGCTTCTACGTCTTTCTTTAGGCCATCCATCTTATTTCTGTTACTTTTTGTGTGAGTAAAATTTGTTGCACTTGGTCTCGTAATTTTAATATATCATGTTGCATTTCTTCCTCTTCTTCATGAGTCATGCTAGAGCTTTTAGGTTGCTTACTAGGTGTTTCCATTTTCTTTCTTCGAGGCATCAAATACCAATAATAATGCTTCACTATGCCCTTTGAATTCCTTCAAACTAATTTTTCAAACCAAGCTTATGCAAAAATAAAAAATAAAAACTACACGCCTTTTTTCACTTTGTAGGAGCTTGATATTGAATCTTGTATATCTTTGTAATTTTGGATCTCCCATATTTGAAATTGCTTCTTGAGGTAATCCTCTAAGCAATATATTTTACCCCACAAGTCTGATAAAGATTGGATTCTCCAATGAAGAGTTATGCCAAATCTCCCACGATGACCTGAGTATAGACTTGTTCAGTAGAGAAAACTTGTACGACGTGCCGCGGGTCACTGTTTCAACCTTAGGTTCTTAAAATGGTACTAAAAAAACTACAGTCCATCCTATTTCTGCAACTTCTTATGAAAATTCAATCTGATGCTTAGAGAGAGAGTTATGACGATTTTCCCAAGGTGATCTGTTTGGAATGTAATTAGGGGGTCTGCAAAAACCCTAACTTCCTCAGGTTATATCTTCGAAAATATAGCGTGACAAGATCGGAAACTTGGAGTCGAGGTTCAGACCAATTTCTTCTCAAATGGGTTTTTTTGTTAGCTTCTGAAACTTCCTAGTGAAAGTGTTATAGTGAACATTCCACAATGACCGGTTTTAGATGAAATTATGGAGCTTACAAAAACCCTAACTTCCTTAGATCATATCTCTAAAAATATAGCGAGACAAGATATGAAGTTCGGATGCGAGGTTCAGCATGATTTCATCTCAAATTGGTTTTATTTTTGCTTCTTAAATGTCACAGAAAAAAGGTATAGCGAAAATTCCACGATGACCTATTTTGTTATGAAACCAGCTCAAGAAAAGATAGAAAAGATAGATCAATGCCTTAGAATTCAGCCTCTTCGAGGGGGCAACTGCCTTTACATTACATAAATGAAAAATTCTTGGATGATACAAATGAAAAGACCTCCTTTCTATATATAGGAGTCTAAGGGGTCATAACATAATCAGACCCAACATAACAATAATAACGTAAGGGCACAATAATAACAATAGTGGGCTTCTATGGGGCACAATAGTAACAATATGGGCACTACATGGGTACATCAATATAATAAGTGGGTTGTACTAATAACAATAAGGGGTTACACTAGTAGTATAGGGGCCTAACATGCCCCTCTCCTTCAAAAAGCATTGTCCTCAACGGTTGAGTAGTTCTTGATGCTTCTGTATAAAATTCTTGTCCTCCCATGTGGAATCTTCAGCGGGTAAGTTCTTCCACTTGATGAGATACTCTGAAATTGATCGATTTCGTAGCTGTCGGGTTCTTGTTTCTGTGACTACTCCAGGTTCCAATATGAATTTTCCTTCCTCTTCAATTTCTGGTAATATTGTTTGAATTGGGATCTTTGCAAATTTTGAATAAGTGGCCATACTTCTTCGTCCTTCTTCCATTCATCCCTTGCTTCATTTATCCAATTTGGTTGGATAATAGAAATAGCACAAAACAATGCTTCCACATCCTCATCCTTGAAGAGTCTTCCCATTTGGTAAGGTCGCCATTTTTTAAGTGCATGTAGTATTGCCAACATTTCCTTCTCATAAATAGCTTGCTTGAGATGTAGCAGTAAAAATACCCAATCACCTACATCAAAACATTTTCCACTACGATGTTGATCTACCTGTTGTTTCATTTGATTTTGTACTGAAGTGGCGTTATCCTTTAAAAGTTGGAGAACTTGTTGTTGATGCTCGATGTGATCTTTCACTGCTTGAACCTTTTTCTTCTTGATATGTCCTTCTATCTCTAGAGTTTGAGGAGTGGTAATTTCTTCCAATCCTTTACAAGATATGGCCGGATTCATTTCTTGATGCTCGATGTGATCTTTCACTTCTTGAACATTTTTGTTCTTGATATGTCCTTCTATCTTGATAGTTTGAGGAGTGGTAATTTCGACCAATGAATTACAAGATATGGTTGGATTCATTTCTTCTTTCTCGATGTAATCTTTCACTTCTTGCACCTTTTTCTTCTTGATATGTCCTTCTATCTTGAGAGTTTGAGGAGTGGTAATTCTTGCCAATGCTTTACAAGATATGGTCTAATTCATTTCTTCTTTCTCTGGGGTGGGGTCCTGGCATATGTCTTCTTCTTTTGATGTTTCTTGATCCTTTTCTTCCTCTTCTTCATATTCTATGTAAAATAATTTCATCTCAGCACACTTATGACCTTTAGTGCATTTGCTATCACAATTGTAACAAAGCCCTTTTTCTCTTTTTTCTTCCAATTGTTGTGGTGTAACCCTTGTAGGTTGTGGAAGGTTAGGAGAAACAACACTTCCATATTTATAGTTGTGAGGGGTATGCTTCCTGGTTTCCATAATTTTGCTTTCCACTATGTCACAAAGCCCTTTTCCTCTTTCCAATTGTTGTGGTGTTGCTCTAAAGAAGGTGTTGCTCTTTGTATCCTCATAATGTGCTATCATTTCCTCCGTGAAAATTGACCACGTAACAAGTTGTT
The DNA here is from genome assembly GCA_031772625.1 of Pinus tabuliformis. Taxonomy (NCBI): domain Eukaryota; kingdom Viridiplantae; phylum Streptophyta; class Pinopsida; order Pinales; family Pinaceae; genus Pinus; species Pinus tabuliformis. The sequence continues at coordinate 249,614,195 of CM062812.1, read as the reverse complement.
TACGAGAACAAAGCCCTTCATACCATAAAAATTGATCCGGTTCTAAATATGAAGATGCAATACATACCTTTTGTAACAGTGGTACACCATGTAGATCAAAATATTGCTCCATCTGAAGTATCCAATTTACCGGATCCTTGCCGTCAAACTTCCTCATCTTGCTTTTTCTTGATTTTAGGAGCTCGATCTTGAAACGACTTTAACTCTGTACTTTCGGATCTTTAAGTTCTAAAATTGCAACCTGTAGTAGCCCTCTGTGTCCTCTTTCCAATGCCACCAGTCTGATCCAAATTGGATTCTCCAAGAAAGAGTTATTCACAATCTCCCAAGATGACCTGATTATAGACCTTTCCAGAAGAGAGAACTTGTATGAAGTGCCACGTGTCACTGTTTCGACCTTTGGCACTGAAAATATATACAAGAAACTATCATCCGTCCTCTTTCTATACCTTCTTACAAAATTTCAATCCGATGCTCAGAGAGAAATTTATGACGATTTTCCCCAGGTCACCTGTTTGGAATTTAATTCAGGAGTCTTCAAAAAGACCAACTTCCTCATATCATATCTCCGCAAATATAGCGCAAAAAGATTTGAAATTCGGACCGAAGGTTCAGTGCGATTTCTTCTCAACTGGGTTTTTTTTTAGCTTCTTAAACGTCGCAGAAAAAAATTTATAGCGAAAATGCCACGATGACCTATTTGGAGCAGCGAAACCCTAGAATCCAAAGCTCTGATACCAAATGTTATGAAACCAACTCAAGAAAATATAGAAAAGATAGATAAACGCCTTAGAATTCAGCCTCTTCGAGGGGGAAACCTCCTTTACATTACATAAATGAACAATTCTTGCATGATACAAATGAAAAGACCTCCTTTCTATATATAGGAGTCTAAGGGGTCATAACATAATCAGAGCCGACATAACAATAATAATGTAAGGGCACAATAATAACAATAGTGGGCTTCTATGGGGCACAATAGTAACAATATGGGCACTACATGGGTACATCAATATAATAAGTGGGTTTTACTAATAACAATAAGGGGTTACACTAGTAGTATAGGGGCCTAACATATTTGGAGCAGCGAAACCCTAAAATCCAAAGCTATGATACCAAATGTTATGAAACCAGCTCATAAAAGATAGAAAAGATAGATCAACACCTTAGAATTCAGCCTCTTCGAGGGGGCAACCTCCTTTACATTATACAAATGAACAATTCTTGGATGATACAAATGACAAAACCTCCTTTCTATATATAGGAGTCTAAGGGGTCACAATATAACCAAGCTGACCTAACAATAATAATATAAAGGCACAAAAATAACAATAGTGGGATTCTATGGGGCACAATAATAACAATAAGGGATACAATGATAATAGTAATGGGGGAATCACTAGTATTATAGTGACCTAACAACTTCACATGCATGGTTGTATAATAGTTTGGATGTCATGATGAGAAAACACAGGATCCCGTCAATTAGTTCCCTCACCGAAGCTAAGCACAAGAACCAAGTCCAGCTATAGATCGATAGGTACATGGAGCAGCTAAGGTGAGAGGCTACCAATGATGACTTGTTTTTTAGTGCACAAAACATTCATAAGTACATTGGTGGTCTTGTCATGGTCAATACCATGCTACACATGCTTCAGGATGAATTAGACAAATGTTCCAAGACCATATACCCAGAAGCTATGCAGGAATGAGTAAACTATCAAAAAGACACCATCAAGCAGTTTGGGGACATCATAGCACAGCACCAAGCTTGGTATCAGTACGTCATCGAGAAACATCAGGTGGAGGTTTCAGAGTTGGTCTTTACCGAAACTTATGAGTCATAGTGTTTTGTATTGTTAGGCTTTCTCTTGCCTATTTTGTCTCCCATGGGTACATTTTGAAATTGTATATAATTTGTAAATATGTTGTAAGTGAAATTCCAAGCGTCATTAGTGGAATCTGAACAATCACTCTGTAATGTAATGAGTTATTTGTAAAGAAGTTGAAGAGTCGTGAGGGTAGTCAAAGAGTCACAAAGGGGAATGTCAAGGCACATGTTAGGCCCCTATACTACTAGTGTAACCCCTTATTGTTATTAGTATAACCCACTTATTATATTGATGTACCCATGTAGTGCCCATATTGTTACTATTGTGCCCCATAGAAGCCCACTATTGTTATTATTGTGCCCTTACATTATTATTGTTATGTCGGCTCTGATTATGTTATAACCCCTTAGAATCCTATACATAGAAAGGAGGTCTTTTCATTTGTATCATCCAAGAATTGTTCATTTATGTAATGTAAAGGAGGTTTCCCCCTCGAAGAGGCTGAATTATAAGGCGTTGATCTATCTTGTCTTGAGTTGGTTTCATAACATTTGGTATCAGAGCTTTGGATTCTAGGGTTTCGCTGCTCCAAACAGGTCATCGTGGAATTCTCTATAACGTTTTTTCTGTGACGTTTCAGAAGTCACAAAAAAAACCCATTTGAGAAGAAATCGCACTGAACCTTGGGTCCGAATTTCAGAGCTTTTGACGCCATATTTGCGGAGATATGATCTGAGGAAGTTGGTCTTTTTGCAGACTCCTGAATTACATTCAAAACAGGTGACCTGGGGAAAATCGTCATAACTTTCTCTCTGGGAATCGGATTGAAATTTCGTAAGAAGGTACAAAAAGAGAATAGACTATAGTTTCTTGTGTGTATTTTTCAGATCCAAAGGTCGAAACAGTGACACGTGGCACTTCATACAATTTCGCTCTTCTGGAAAGGTCTATAATCAGGTCATCTTGGGAGATTGTGCATAACTCTTTCTTAGAGAATCCAATTTGGATCAGACTGGTGGCATTGGAAAGAGGACATAGAGGGCTACTATATTTCACAATTTCAGAACTTAAAGATCTGAAAGTATAGAGTTACATTTGTTTCAAGGTCGAGCTCCTAAAATCAAGAAAAAGCAAGATGAGGAAGTTTGATGGCAAGGATCCGGTAAATTGGATACTTCAGATGGAGCAATATTTTGATCTACATGGTGTACAACTGTTACAAAAGGTATGTATTGCATCTTCATATTTAGAACCAGATCAATTTTTATGGTATGAAGGGCTTTGTTCTCGTAAAAAACTTGTTACGTGGTCAATTTTCACGGAGGAAATGATAGCACATTATGAGGATACAAAGAGCAACACCTTCTTTAGAGCAACACCACAACAATTGGAAAGAGTAAAAGGGCTTTGTGACATAATGGAAATCAAAATTATGGAAACCAGGAAGCATACCCCTCACAACTATAAATATGGAAGTGTTGTTTCTCCCAGCCTTCCACAACCTACAAGGGTTACACCACAACAATTGGAAGAAAAAAGAGAAAAAGGGTTTTGTTACAATTGTGATAGAAAATGCACTAAAGGTCATAGGTGTGCCGAGAAGAAATTATTTTACATAGAATATGAAGAAGAGGAAGAAAAGGATCAAGAAACATCAAAAGAAGAGGATATACGCCAGGACACCACCCCAGAGAAAGAAGAAATGAATCAGACCATATCTTGTAAAGCATTGGCAAGAATTACCACTCCTCAAACTCTCAAGATAGAAGGACATATCAAGAAGAAAAAGGTGCAAGAAGTGAAAGATCACATCGAGAAAGAAGAAATGAATCCAACCATATCATGTAATTCAATGGACGAAATTACCACTCCTCAAACTATCAAGATAGAAGGACACATCAAGAAGAAAAATGTTTAAGAAGTGAAAGATCACATCGAGCATCAAGAAATGAATCCGACCATATCTTGTAAAGGACTGGAAGAAACTACCACTCCTCAAAAGATAGAAGGACATATCAAGAAGAAAAAGGTTCAAGCAGAGAAAGATCACATCGAGCATCAACAACAAGTTCTCCAACTTTTAAAGGATAACGCCACTTCGGTGCAAAATCAAATGAAACAACAGGTAGATCAACATCGTAGTGAAAAATGTTTTGATGTAGGTGATTGGGTATTTTTACTGCTACATATCAAGCAATCTATTTATGAGAAGAAAAGATAGAAAAGATAGATCAACGCCTTATAATTCAGCCTCTTCGAGGGGGCAACCTCCTTTACATTACATAAATGAACAATTCTTGGATGATACAAATGAAAAGACCTCCTTTCTATGTATAGGAGTCTAAGGGGTTATAACATAATCAGAGCCGACATAACAATAATAATGTAAGGGAACAATAATAACAATAGTGGGCTTCTATGGGGCACAATAGTAACAATATGGGCACTACATGGGTACATCAATATAATAAGTGGGTTATACTAATAACAATAAGGGGTTACACTAGTAGTATAGGGGCCTAACATGCCCCTCTCCTTCAGAAAGCGTTGTCCTCATACCACCCTTTGTTATAAATAAAACATCATAACTCATAGACATGGCTTTTGGGAGCCAAGATTTTGGCTAGGCTTAGGCTTAGAGAAGGCCTAGGAGTATTGTGATAAGCCTTAGCGTGTCCACAACGTAGAGTGAGTATACATCTTTGGAGGAGCAGGTGTTCTTGTCTGTAATGTTCCACTATTGGGGCTAATGGTTGTAAATGGTGTATGTATGGATGGAACTTTCACTTATAATAATAATAATTGAGCCAACACGCTTTCATGCATATGTTGTTATTATAGTTGGACTATTCTGGTTTCTTTAGCAGTGTATGTAGTTTAACTTGCGCATTTCCTTATGAACTACTTTGTATGCAACTATATGAATATTGTTGAATGCGTGTTGTTGGATTAAATCATTACTTTGTTTTGTGAACTATTCTAGATTTCAATTTGTGATGTCATTCCACTCGTGTGTTCCTTTTAGGTTGCCTACTATTACAATCTTCTATGGGTCACACTTCCTTTCTCCTCCATGTGTAAGAACCCCAATGCATCTCACTTGACTCATTGCAAGGTCACACACTTGATTCTGACCAAAGTCATCATATTTATCTCTGTGTGCTGCCACGGTCAATGCACTACATTACCACCCACTGTTGGGACTCCTACTCCAAACAGTCTAGGGTCTAGTTGGGACTTCTTACCGGGGAGATCCCCTAAATGTTGGTGGGTCCAGCATTGTCAACACAGCCCTTGACTAACTCGTTCATGGTTTTTTATCTGGATGACATCCTCATCTTCAACAAAATTTGGGAAGAGAACTTGCAACAAATTCGGCAGGTACATCAAACACTCTAGTAGCACAAACTATGTGTGAACTTGGAGAAATAAACTTTTGGCATGAGTCAGGTCCCATATATCGGTTACATCATAGATGAGCAAGGCGTGCATGTGGATCTAACTAAGATCCATGTTATTCAAGATTGGCCAGCCCAACCATTCTAACAGAGCTTCACAACTTTTTTGGCCTTGCCAATTTTTACCGAAGGTTAATGTTGGTATTCTCTCATATTGCATGGCCTTTAAGTCAAGTAACTAATGACTGGCCGAAAGAAAAGTTTTCTTGGTCCGAGCCCCAACATAAGGTGTTCATTAAGTTGATGCACCGCTTATGCTCTGCACCTAGACTCACATTGCCAAGCCTACAACAACCATATGAAATTGAGACAAATGTTTCCGACTATGATATTGGTGTGGTTCTAACCCAGTAAGGGAATTCGGTGGCCTATCTTATTGAGAAACGTTTTGATACAATTCGAGAGTACCCTACCTATGATAAAAAGATGTATTCTATCGTGCAGGCTTTCTGATAGTGGAAACATTACATTATGGGGAAGGACTTAGTTATCCACACAGATCACCGACCTCTTCAGTTTATACAAACACAAGGAAAGTTGCAAAATGATCACCATCAGAAGTGGTCTACATATCTGCAACAATTCCACTTGAACATTAAATACAGAAAGGGCAGCACCAATCATGTTGTAAATTGCCTTGGTCATCCCCCAGTTGTTGCATTGAGTATTGTTCTCAACTCTTCTAGCCACGAGAACTATGGATGGCCACAACTTTACAAAAATGATCCAGATTTCACCACCACATACAAGATACTAGTGTATGGCAAGAAAGTTCCAAATTTCCACCAACAGAATGCATTATTATGCTACCTAGTCCACCTTTGCATCCCTTCAAGTGAGCATGCCAAGCTGATTTGGGAGGCACACTACAGTTGGGTCACATGAAACTTTGGTGTGGAGAAAATTGTGGTTGTAGTACAAAAATATTTTTATTGGCCAAAACTCTGACACGATGTTGGAAAATATATCAAATCCTGCACTGCGTGTGTCATCACTAATCCAACCATCAAGAAGCAAGGCTTGTACACTCCTCTTCCTACTCCCAAATAACCTGTGGAATCCATCTACCTAGACTATTTGTTTGGCCTCCCTTCTACCAAGCACAATGATTAATGTGTATTTGTGGTCGTGGACATATTTTCTAAGATGGCTATATTGGTGGCCTGCAAAAAGAGTATCACAACAGAGGACACTGCCAAACTCTTCTTTAAATGAGTGTAGTCACATTTTGGGATCCCACAGAAAATTATATCAGATATAGATAGAAGGTTTCTAGGTACATTCTTGTCGAGCCTTTGCACATTATTAGACACCAAAATTACCAATTCAACTACATTCCATCCCCAAATTGATGGCCAGACAAAGGTCGTGAATAGGATGATAGTGCACATACGCTGCATGTACAACTCCAAGCATCCACAAACCTGGGATGAGCGTCGTCCCTATGTGCAACATAGTTATAAAGAAGCTATCCATAGCTTGAATGGTTGCAGTCCCTTTCAAGCAGATATGGAATTTCAACCATTGTGTCTAATTGATGTTGTCATGCCTCATGCAACTACATAGGAAAAATCCACACATGTACGGTTCGAGGCTGATAAAGCAACTAGGTTTATTGAACACGTCTAGCTCATCCACTAGTAGTTTCATGACATCTTGGATAAGTCCAATTCCAAGTACAAGCAACGACATGATCAACACCAGGTGCGACACAAGTTTCATGTGGGTGACAATGTTTCATTGCATTTGTGGAAAGAACACCTTGTCTGAGCCCATCGAAAGATCCAAACACTCAGATACAGGCCTTACACCATCACCAAGGCCATGGGAGACAACGATTGCAAGCTCAACATTCACCCATTCATTGGCTTGTACCTAGTGTTCAATGTGGACTGCATTCGGCCATACTTCCCACCACTGCTAGACACCTCAAACATTGTTGAACAACTAACACCAATAGAGCTCATCCCCGACTGCATGTAACATGCCACAACTAATCTGATCATGGACACAAAGATCAATGCCACTTTTCAATGGAAGATCCAATTGTATCGAGTTGTCAAAGCTTACCAACCCCGACACCAAGGCAAGTGGCTCACTAGGAACCAAGTTTAGCAAGATTTTCCCCATCTCATGGAGGAAATTAATTCAATGGGGACCATTTATTCCTAAGGGGGGAGGATTGATTCAAGTGGATATTGGTGGCCACCTACCTATTCAACTTGGACCTCCACCACTGTTTCTTTCATTTTTCTTAATTGTAGCACAATTTACTATTTTTGGAAGTTTTTCAGGACTTGAACTTCCAGAGCCATTTTGAGGCCCTAAATGATGATTTTTTGAAAAATGGGAAAACCTATAACACATAATAAGGGTTTGAAATCAAAATGTGTAGTCCTCACATAGATATTTCTAACAAGGTATTGTGCACGTCAAAAGGAGTTTGTATGACAAAGTTACAACCTTGAGAAGTTGATGTACCAATTTACCCCAACAGTGCCCACAGACGTTTGGCGCTTCATCTCCTAGGGTTAGGTTTTTTGGATGCTTAGGGTTTTCCATTGTTTCTCAATAATAAATAGGTCTCCAATCCTCATTGTAACACAATTCAAAAGGCATGTAGCCGCTACATCTCTTTTCGAAGATAAATTACCATCATTTGAACTAGTTTATTTCCATTTTACATGTAACAGTTTTCAGTACTTTGTTTTTAATGAATTAAAGTTGTGTTTTTATTATAGCTTTGTATTTCTCTTTATATCTATATTTCATTTCGTTCTTGCATAAATCCGGATCACTTGCATAAACTAAAAAACCTAGGGCAAACATTTAAAATATTAAAATTAACATACTATTAAACGAAAAAAATACCAAAATAATTTAAATGTAAAGCAAATATATAAAATTGAAATCCTCTACCACCCTAAAACAAATGTATGTGGATTTGAGAACCTTGATATATATAAACCTTCCTCTCAATAATGGTTAAATCTACCACTATTTTTTTAAAGCTAAATTATATTGTGCAGTGAAAACAATAAAAATAAAATAGTGCAAGTACATTGGCACCTGAGACACGAAATGGGTAAAGCTAAAACGCTTAGCAATAGAAGATATCTAACATGATGGAGAGTTTTCTTTTACATCAACAAACATCTATTTAATTAATTGAATGGGTAAAGCCATATCTGGTCTGTTGTAAGGTTTGCTTTTACATAAGCAGAGGTGTGATTGTAATTCATGAAACATATATTTAATTAATTTTTCAAAAAAATTGGATTGAGTGGTGGAAAGCATAAAGTCACACGATAAATAATTATCTTACATATATCTAATTTGATTCAATTTGTCCCTCATAATCAAAACAAAAAAAATTCTTAAAAACCGTGAATACATATTACTTTTTCCTCACTCCACCCATTTAAATCCATGTTATGTATATATCACAACAGTAAGCCAAGGTCAAATATAAAACATGCTCATGATACCAGATACAAACATATTTTAGCAGACAGAATGTTGAATGGCTGCCTTCGACTCTAAGCAATTGGAAAAACATTTAAGGCAATCACAATAATTTTATAATAGTTATTCTAAATTTCATTATTAATATTCTATAATGATAAGAAAACATTGTTATGTGTAAATGTGAAAACTACGATATATAAAGATCAACGAAAGTGGTAGCTATGTATTGCATTATAATAATTTAAAAAATACACGCTTATATTTTATCATAGAAACTCAAATTAATAAATGCTCATGTTGTAAACTTTTTACATACTCTATTATTAGTATAGTTTCATTTTTTTCACGTGCATATTTTTTAAAGTATAAAATATAATGTTATTTTTAATTATTTAAATTGTATTCTTGAATACTAAATAGAGTATATATATGACCAAATAAATATTTTAACCATAAAAATACAATTTATTTATGATATATACATAAAAATTGTTAAATAATATATAATACATATATAATTGACATTAAAATATTTTACATAACATATACAATTTATTCATGATATATACATAATTTTTGTAAATGATATATAATACATAAAATATTTTACATGACATGTACATGGAGACATTGTATCATGCAAATATGTATTTTTAAGTATATGTCAATATTAATTTGAATTAAAATATTTCATTTTAACAATCTTTTTTTATATATAGATATATATGAAGTTGATATAGACATAAATTAGTTAACATAGATCTTCAAATAGTTTATTTAAATCTCTTTTTGAATTTTTTTTAAAAATATAAAATTTAAACATCTTACCCGCGCATTTTTTATTTCTAATTACATTACATTATATTATTTTTTTTCACTTCTAATTACTTTACAAAATCTTCATTTTTTTATTATAGCCCACATTATTTTTCTATTTAAAATATAATTTTTAATTTTTAATTTTATTTTAATTTGAACGATATTGTTAACAATATTTTTTGTTCTCACTGAAATAAGAGAAACATAAGCCTCAAATTCTATAGAATCTATTTGTTCCCAAGCAAATCCTAGACAAGTTCGAACCAATGGAATACTTGTATCACTCATTACTTGGGTTCGTTCACCATCTTCATACGAAATAGAATTGATAATTTGAATCTGCAAGTTATCTCCTTCCCTCGATAAATCTAGGGAAAAGGGTGTTATCGTATTCGGCCCATCAGGTATTCCATGTTCTACGTTAGAATATCCAAAAATGGAATTTCTCTGTAGAATACCACTTTTCGGTATTCTAAGAATCGCATCAGGACAAGGTATTATTCTTTATCACACTGCAACAAGATGATGAATCGTTTCATTTGCTTTTCCCCTTCATATTGTAATTCTTAGGGGAAAAGGTGACATAAATAGAGTCTCGATGCTCATTGGATATGGTCCGATCAGTTTCAGTTTTTGAATAACTGAAGATTTTTTCTTCCTTCTCATACAAATTTGAGTCACCTGATCTATGTTCCACTTGATCCACGTAAGAATCGGAAAGTGATTGATGTTTGGCAACAAAAGGTTGAACATCTACTTGATCCTGATACTTATGAAATGGAAAGGGTACTACATGGGATCTGTATATACCTCCCGATAATATCTATAGATAACCCATCCTTAGTATAGGATGAACATTACTGTGTACATATTCAGGTGCATGACACACATTGGTACTCCAATGCATTTCTCCTTCTATTTCAGAATATATATTTTTGTGAACCTTTTCGTTGAAGGAAGATGTTCTAGCATGAACCTTGGCAATAAGCTGTTCCGATTCCACATATTGATCATTCTGAACCAAAAGAAAACTTTGTGGCGGAATGGTTAAGTTCTGTACTTGATCCTGACCATCAATAGTAATGGATAAGTTATTATGACATAGATAAGCAGGATGTCCATTATGTGTACGTGTGGGATAAACCAAATTTTCATTGAATTCAATCTTTCCATTGAAAGGGGCTCGTATATGTTCTGCAATATCACCAGTAAATACCCTCCTGGTATGAAAAGTCCTTAGTGTTAGTTGAGTTCCTGGTTCTCCAATGGATTGGCTCGCAATAATGCCAATTGCTTCTCCTAATTCAATCAAGTGACTGTCTGTAGCACTCCGACCATAACATAATTGATGAATTCGAGATATACTCTTGCAAGTAAAGGGGGTTCGTATATATATTGGTTGTGTTCAAAGGTTTATTAATTGATTGGAAAGTCCAACTCCAATATCCTGATTGCGCATGGCAATGCATCTCCTATTTATATATACATCGTCTTCTAGCACATGGCCAATCAATATTTGTGTTCGTACAACAATTTCATTTCTGTCCCTCTCTCGACCTCAAATGGGACTTACGAAAATACCTTGGATAGTGCCACAATCTATTCTACGTACTACAATGTGCTGAACTACTTTAATGAGTCTCCGTGTGAGGTATCTAGCATCTGTTGTTCATACAACAATATCCACAACTCCTTTACAAGCCCCATAATAGGAAATAATATATTCCGTTAAAGAGATCCCTTCATGTAAATTTCGTCGAATGGGTAGATCGACGATTTTTCCTTGAGGATCTGACATTAATTTTCTCATACCTACTTGTTTGGTCAATTTAGTGTGTCCTAAATTGCTATATAAATTGTCAATCTGAGAGTCGTAAACTGCTGAAGTGAAGTGCACTATATATGCAAGATAACCGATTTCTTACTTTGTCGTTTTTGATTTATTTATTTTTGGTTTGTTTTTGGGTTTACCTTTTGTTGATTCCCTAATGTGAGATGGCAAAAGTCAAGTATGGATATAAGTGTTCAAGGCAATGGTGATCTCTAAAATAATTTCCAAACGTCAAAATTCTCAAAAAGGTTTTAAAACTTGCAGTGATGAAATCAATTCCTAAGAGAAAATAAAAATGTACCAAATAGTGAGCTAGTGACAATGAAGCCCAGTATCCTTGCTGTTGTAAAAAGGAAAAAAAACTGAACTCAAAGCAATTCAAAAACTGTAAGCAAAGTAAACTAAATCATATTACATCCACTCATATTCTGACCCCTCACCATTCGACTCGCTCTGGCTATAGGAGGTAACTGAAAATGACATGAGTAATCTAATCACTAACTTGCAGAAAAATAAACTAAATCATATTACATCAACTCATATTCTGACCCCTCACCATTCGACTCGCTCTGGCTATAGGAGGTAATCATAAACAAATTGAGTAATCTGATATCTAAATTGCATAAAAGTAAATGAGCAAAACAAAACTGAAAGAAATAAACAGTGCCGGAATTAGAACTCAGAAAACAAATCAGCAGAAGGACAAGATGATTTCATGTCATTAGTCATTAAAAGCTATGTGAAATTGCCCGGGCTGTCTACTAGAACCTGAAAGAAAAACACTAATCAGTTAACAATCATTAGAAATTATAAAAGAAACTATGGACAACAACTATCATGAATACCAAAAACTGTGTAATATATACAAGCAAACGATTATGGCATCAGTAACATAAAGGAAGAAAGCATGAAATTATACAGTAATTACAGAACCTTGGTGTACAGGGGCCCTCTGCAACCTCGGCCAATCAGCAATCAGTCACAAATTGAACATTAAAACACTGTCTTCTCATGTATTAAAATGCAGTCATAACATAAAGATAGAGTCACGGCATAGTGGGCTCATAAAATAGTCAAAACTACATATACAAAGCTAGCTAATATGCGTGTGATAACGCGTTATTTATAACTGAGGATGATACAACTACTTCCTAAATTCTGCGCTACTAAACAGGCACGAGAATAACCATGTCCGGAAATCTAGCAATATGGTAGCCGTGACAATTAAATCGAAGGAGTGGTGGCTATTAGATTTGGTTCACAGAACAGTCCACAAGTGTTAGCACACCTCCTGAGATTGAGGAATTTGCCACGCAAGTCTTCACATGGTGAAAAACAGAGTCCTACCACCGCAAAACTCTTAGGTTGACCACCACTTTGACTGTCCTTGACCATGGCCTTTTGTGAGTGATTCAGCTGAACCAAGGGGACACGTTCCATGTCCACATCATTTGCAGCTTTCCCATGTGGCCGGATTCTCCAGTAGACACCTATAACAAAGACTTCAACAAAAAGGCTGTGGAAAGTTGAGCTGGCTGCGGAAACTGACAAGATTCCGCAGCTGACTGAGCAAAAATCTAGATCAAATAGCAGTCACAAGACATAGTTAGGAAACCATTTTATATGCTCTTTTTAAACTAATATGCAATGATTTGACAGCTTGGTGGTTCAGGTAACGAGAAAAAAAAGGCTAAAAAGGTGTATAGGAAAGATGCAGGTTTGGGACTCAACATACCCCCACTGTGAAGGTGTTTCATGTCCTCATGCAACCAAAATTTTAGTCATCTCCCTTTAGTCCATATGTTCTGAAGCCTCAGCTAGTACATCCAGTCCTCTTCTCTTCTTTCTTGGTGCTACCACCATCCTGGGTTTCCTTATCAAACATCTAAATTTGAGATTGATTAATTCCCTGCTCAACTTTCTGCACTTTTTCTTTAGTTTCTTGTTCTTCTTTTGCCATAGTCCCAAATGTAGCATAGTATTATCATGAATGATTTTTTCCACTTTGCTCTGCTCCATTAATGCTTCATTCTCTTGTTTAATGTGCCTGTTTAGAACCTCTAATTCAAACACTTCTTGTTTTAAGGATTGGACCTGTGCATATTGTGTTATGTGGGGCAGAGTGGACGATGTGCTTGGGCCTACAACTGTCTTTTCTAAGGATTCGAGGTAATCATACACCTCCTGCTGACTTGGATCTATTTCAGGGGTTTTCCTTGGACTGAATTCAAAGTCTTGTTGAGGAGGAGGATTGCTTTCTAATTCTGGCCGAGAAGAACTTACATCAACATCTGGAGGACTGGTTTCAATATTTGGCTGAGGATGAGGTGGACTATGGCTAGCTGGAGGTTTCTCGGGTGTTTCCCCACCCAAGTCGATGAAGTGCGGTCCCTTTTTCTTATGTTTTCCTCCACTTTCCTCTAAGCCTGCTGCTTTTTCTTAAATACTGTGGGATAGTACTCCCTTCTTCCATGCTCTATTTTCCTTTTTCTTTCTTCTTGATTGTAGTAGCTTGTTTTTGAAGATGCACTAGTCTCTCAGACAATGTTTGATAGTCTTCCTCTATAGATGACTCTAGTGATTGGTAGACATCTTCTATGTTCCTTTTTCCTTTCAATTTCCTCTGTTTTTTGTCCTTAGTTCTTTCCTCCTTTTCTTTTTGACCAACTTCTTTAGTTTTGCTAATAGGAGAGTCTTGGATTATGGCACTCTTTTCTTTTCTCCTACTCCTTCTTGGTGTCTTTGGTGTATTGCTTTCAGGTGCCTCAGATGGCTCTTGAAAGTAATTTCTTACTAAGAACCGTTCCCAGGTATCTTTGTTTTTCTTCAGTTGGTCTTCAATGAGAATCCTTACAAGTCCATGATGATATAAATGAGGTTCTATGTCTCCTATGTTCTTTTGGACTGTGGTGCTCATCTTTTTCAAGCTCAGCAGTAAGAAATAAGGTAGATTAAGGGTTTGACTCTCTAAGAAGTTCATCAATAACCTAGCATGATACATGTACATTGCTCCAAAGCATCCTTCGCAAGTGATGAACTTTTGAATGATTAACAGTAAGCTGGCCCATTCTTCTTTTAATGCATGAACAAGAATTCCTTTTGTAAATACAGTAACGTCCATACCTGGGTTACGTAATATGATTCTCCATGCCTGCTTGTGTACACTTTTGTTTTTAAACCAACGCTCACCTTCCTGGGGAAGGTCTGTGGCAGCTACTATTGATGCTTCAGTGACCGTGAACTTCAGGTCTCCAATTTCCACCATCTGGCCGTTGAAAGACCGTGCAAAGGCTTTTGTTACCTCCTTATTATGGCCTTTAAATTTTTGAATGAAGCGTAGCCATTTTGCTTTCTTCAGCAAATATTTTACTTGAGGGTAACCTTCTAAGTACTTAGGTCCTTCCGGTTCTGCCCTTAATAATCATCCCATCCTTTCCTCTGTTTTGAAATTCAACTAATTCAACTGCGTGTCAGGGTTTAGTAGAGGTAAGATGGCTAGGTTGCAGGGTTTATGGGAAAAAAACAGTGGTTGCAATTGGAAGATGGATAACAGGTAACAAGAGTGTTCAGGAACTGTAAGTGGAAATAGAGGATGAGCAGCCGAGGTGAGTTCACAAAATGGAGTGGAGACGTATATGAACGAGGTGGTAATTTAGCCGTGGCTTTAACAAAATGGCAAGGTAGTGAAGTGAAGTCAGACTTTTGAATTGAATGGTTGCGTACGAGATGTTACACGTTTATGGAATGGCTGCGAAAAATGCGGTGGAGAGGAGCTGTAATGAAATAGGTCACATCTTATGATTACAAGTGGAGTATGAAAGTGCAGTCATCTATGAGTTAAACCCGAAAATTAATCATGAGACCGTTTAGGGAATAAATGCATGGTTTATGGAAGAATGTCGTGGAATGGTAATGAGTAATGGAGCTATCGTGATAATAATTGCACATAGTGGAGCTTTAAGGTTTAATAACTATGCAAAATTGTGCCTTTGATTTCTATTTGAAAGAAATTTTTGCTCATACCTTGGAATCCTTTTCATTTGTTGTCCATTAGCCTTTAATCAACTGCTCCTTATTGATGTCTGTAGATGCTCCACCTTCATAGCATATGCTCAGTCATACCTGCATTTTCATGATTATTGCACTAACATTTTGAAAAACAGAGTGGTGGCTACAGAAACTACTTCTGGCTGCGGAAACTGATTCCAGTTGCGGAAACTGACACAACACCCACTTGGCTGAAGAAAGATAGTTAGATAATAACTAACTGAATGGAAATGGACATGAAAGAGACATTTATTGATGAAATGGATGAGATGGAGTGAGATGAAGTGGAGTGGAGTGAAATGAAAATGAAATGGAGATGGAGTGGGATGGAAATGAAGTGAAGTGAAAATGGGAAAGAAGGAGAGATTTTTTTTGGAAAATATAGAGTGTTAGGTGTCCCTGATTTTCACTCTATATTTTCTGTATAAGACTGCCAATCAGTGATTGGTTTTCAGGATTATACAAATTTATTTATTTTTTATTTTTTTTAACAGAAAGGAACAAAGGTTAGGCTGGTGGGGAAGAATGATTCTTCTTCACCAGCCTTATTGCAGAATTCTCTTGAAACATTTTGACATTCCTCTTTTGAGAGTGGCTTATGATAAATTTTCAATCTATGGCCATTCACAATAAGAGTTTGAAATTCATCAATGGTCTTGATTCTTACCGCTCCATTGCTAAAGACTTTGTCAATCTCATATGGCCCAAGCCAATGGGTCTGAACTTTACCTTTGAAGTCTTTAAACTTGGAATCAAATAGTAATGCCCAATTTCCCTCTTGAAACTTTTTCTCTTTGATGTATCTGTCATGCCAGTTAGCTCTTTGATGTTGAACTATATCAGTTCTTAGGATTGCTTCTTGTCTGATCTCATCTAACTCATTCAGCTGCTCCATTCTGTGCTTTTGGGCTTCTGATAGATCCATCCCCAACTGAACTGCCATCTTGAAAGTTTTGACTTGAAACTCAATGGGGAGCAGGACTTCTTTCCCATAAACAAGTTCATAGGGAGAATGTCCTGTTGTATTCCTCCATGTAGTTCTGTAGGCCCATAAGGCTTCAGGAAGCCTTTCTGCCCAATCTCTTCTGTGTAGATGAACAGTTTTGGTGATGATGCTTTCAATAACTTTGTTTGTAGACTCCACTTGGCCATTTGCTTGCGGATGGTAAGGAGTAGATTTTCTATGATTGATTTTGTATTCTTCCATCAGCGTCTCCATCATGTTGGATGTAAATTGACTTCCCTGATCTGTCACAATTTCTCTTGGGACACCAAAGCGAGTAAAAATATCCTCATAAAGAAAATTAACAACTGAATTTTCAATAGCAGAAAGTAATGCTTTGGCTTCTACCCATTTAGTGACATAATCAGTGCATAACAATATATACTTCTTCTGTTTAGATGGTGGATTAATGGGTCCAATGAAATATAAAGCCCATTTTTCAAAGGGTTCGATGAGTACCTATGGTTGTAATGGCATTTCATTTGAAAGAGTCGGTTTCCCTACTCTTTGGCAGCTGTCACACCTTCTGACATATTCTTTTGTATCTTTCAAGAGGGAAGGCCAATAATATCCTAAAGAAAGGATTTTATAGGCCGTCCCTTTGTCAGCAAAGTGTCCACCGCATGGTTCATCATGACATGCCTTAAGGATGTCAGGCATTTCATCTTCCCGAACACATCTTCTGATCACACAATCTGGCCCTATTTTAAACAATTCGTTAGAAATCCATGAATATTTTGAACTCTCCTGAATAATTCTTCTTTTTTCACTAGGAAATAGATGTGGAGGTAGCTTCCCTGTAACCAAATAGTTAGCAATATCTGCATACCAAGGAGTCTTAGTAGTTACTGCAAATAAATATTCATCTGGAAACTTATCCTCTACAGGAGAATCTTCGTTAGTATTTTGGATCCTAGACAAGAAATCAGCTACTGTATTTTGTTTCCCTGGTCTATCTAACACAGTAATATTGAATTCCTGTAAAATTAAGAGCCATCTTGTAACTTTGCCATTAGTAACAGGTTTGTTCATTAGATATCTAATCGCAGAATGATCAGTATGGACAAAAGTTTAATAGTCTGTTATATAATGTCTAAACTTATTGATTGCATGAACAACGACTAAGAACTCTTTTTCAGTCACAGTATAGTTCAACTCAGTGGGAGTCAAATTTTTACTGGTATAGTAAATGGCATAAGGAACTAAATCCTTTTGACCCAACACAGCTCCTAGAGCTGTATCTGAAGCATCTGTACAAATATGGAAAGGAAGTTTCCAATTTGGCCCTCTCAAAATGGGTGCTTCAGATATTCTTGTTTTCAAAGTTTCAAATGCTGATTGACAATCAGGATCCCATTTGAATTCACAGTATTTTGTAAGTAATTTGAAGAGTGGTGATGATATTTTGGTGAAGTTTTCTATAAATCTTCTATAGTACCCAGTAAATCCTAGAAAACTTCTAACATCTTTTTGACAATTTGGAATAGGCAACTTGGAGATGAATTCAACTTTTGATCTATCAACTTTAATCCCATCCCCTGAAATATGATGTCCCAAAACAATACCTTCAGTAAACATCATAAAACATTTTTCATGACTCAATGAAAGGTTTGTTTCTTTACACCTTATAAGGACTTTTTCCAAATTCTCTAATGCCTCTTCAAATGAATCACCATAAACTGTAAAATCATCCATATAAACCTCTACACAATCATGGATTAGATCAGAAAAGATTCCTAGTACTGCCCTCTGAAATGTTGTGGGTGCATTACATAATCCAAAAGGAAGCACTCGGTAAGCAAAAGTTCCCCATGGACAGGTAAATGTGGTCTTATCTTGATCTTCAGGTGCTACCTGAATTTGATTATAGCCACTAAAACCATCCAAAAATCAAAAGTACTTTTTTCCTACTAAAGTATCTAATACCTTATCGATAAAGGGTAAAGGAAAGTGATCCTTCAAAGCTGCTTTATTCAATTCCCTGTAATCAATGCATACCCTCCATTTACCATTCTTTTTAGGTACTATAACCAAAGGGGAAACCCATCGGCTATCTGAAATTGGATAAATGAAGTTTACATTGAGTAGTTTTTGGAGCTCTTCTTTCACTATCTCCCTAAGGTTTGGATTCATCCT
Organism: Pinus tabuliformis; assembly: GCA_031772625.1. NCBI lineage: Eukaryota > Viridiplantae > Streptophyta > Pinopsida > Pinales > Pinaceae > Pinus > Pinus tabuliformis. The sequence goes on along the minus strand of CM062812.1, from coordinate 249,595,601 downwards.
TCTCTGAGGTTTTCTGATTGGTCTACTGTTTTCCTCGATGTACATGTGATGAATGCAAGTCTTAGGGTCAATACCTTTCATATCAGTATACTCCCATGCAAATGCAGTAGAATGTTTTTGCAAGATTTTGGTTAGCTCTCCCTGTTGTGATTTTTCCAAGTTTTTGTTGATATTCAATGTTTTACCTGGAAAGATCTCAATGGCGGAACTACCAAACTCTTCCATAGAGTAAAGAGACATTTGTCTAGATGATAGATACTCAATGTCAGAATCTAACTGAAATTGTGTGTGGTCATATTCTGAAGATATTTCAAAGTTTTCTAATGTGTTCAGAATTTGACTATCTTCACTGATTTCAGAAATGGTAAAGACAGGTTGTATAGTGTCCTCATCATCGACCCATTCATTATATCCTACTTCTGTAATTGCTTTTGCTGGAGGATACAGATTGAATTTCTTTGTTGAATTACCATCAGGAATATACATATCCCCAGATCTACAATTGATAAAAGCATCAGCTGTGGCTAGCCAAGGTCTTCCTAAGATGAGTGGGTGGCCTCCTAGATTACTCTTGGGAGTTAAAATCATGAAATCTACTAGATATTCCCAAGAATCTAAGGAAACCAAAATGTCTTCTAATACACCATCTGGTTTGATAATTGATCGATCTGCAAGTTGCAGTAGTGTAGGTGTAAAAAGAAGACATGAAGTTTTAGCTATTCCATAGTCTGTCTACTCATAATGTTAATAGCAGCCCCTAAATCAATCAAAGTATTTGGAATTTCTACCCCATTGATATGTGTTTTGACAATTGGACTACCGGGATCTACATACTTCTGCATGGTAATTTTTCCCATCATGATATCTGCAATTTTTCCTACCAGGTGGATTCTTCTTGTATCTCTTGGTTTCCTTTCTGGTCTTTTGAGACTCAACTCCTTTATTGTTTTTGCTAGAATATGAATTTCTCTAATGGCTTGTAACAAGGTAATCTTGATACAGATATTCTTTAATTCATCTAGGAAATCATAGTCAAGCAACAAGATTTGTTTTTCCATCCCTTTGTCAATTTGTAATCTTTCAGGAAAATGAGGTGTGGATGAAGATGCAGGTTGTTCAACTATAGGAATTGTGGAGGTTGACTCTTTTTCTTTTTCTTTTTGAGTGCTTGGGTTTTGAAGAGATGATGCAGAACCTTTATTGGCTTCAAGAGAATCTTCCTCAGAAATGCTTTGCTTTTGAGCATCTATAGAAGGTTTTTCTAAAACTCTACCAGATCTGAGTTGTACATCATTAAGAGGGAAAATCATATAGGTAGGAAATTGTTGTCCTTTTACCATGTAAACATTTTGAGGGTTTTTATTATTTGGATTTGACAATGGCTGGGAAGGTAGTTGATTTGTCTTTTCTTGGAATGGAAGCAAGAGTTGGGAATTTGGATTCTGTTGAGAAGGTTGTTGTTGTTGTGGAAATGGCAATGAAAGTTGTGGATTTTGATTTGGAAGTTTTGGAGCTTGTTGATTTTGAAAAGATGGAGGATATTGATAAAATTGAGCAAATCTCCCATAAGGATTTTGCATACCTTGTACCCATGATTGAAATGGATTTTGAGGTTGGGACCAAGGTTGTTGCCATGGATTCCAAGTTGGTGTGGGTTGAAAGTTCGTGGGGTTGTTAAACCCTTGATTTTGTTGCCCCTGTTAATGTATCCTTGAAACGAAACAGAGAGACTCAATTGAATTTGGGTCTTCTTGAAAGATAGCTTTGAGCCCAGGAATTGAAGGACAATCCTTGGTCTCATGGCTTTCTGAACAAATCACACATGTTTCTACAAATTTTGCATCCAAGGGGCATTCCCTTAGAACATGTTTCTTCCTACATTTTGGGCAAAAGATGGCTAAAGCTTCAGCTTCAGCTTTCTACTTGTTTTGTATCTTAAGGGTGTCTTGTTGCTCACTAAGACTCCCTAAAATATCAGTTTTAAACTCGTCAAGCATATTGCCAATCTCACCCCTACTTACTGATCGAGTTGCAAATTTGTTTGCTCTAATGAGAGAAGGATCTCTAGGCCCTTTTCCAGTTTTAGATTTTCCCTTTGAGAGATGGACACATAGCTCTGCTATATCATGAAGTGGAAGTTGAGATATATCTCCTTTTCCCATCATGTTCAAAATATCTATCCATTCATCTCTAATGGCTTTTAATAGAAGGGCTTTCAAGGTTTCCTCATCTAAGTTATTCATTTTTGCTCTTTTCAGGTTGTATTGAAATCTTTCAAGTAAATCCTCCAAGTTTTCATCTTCTTTTTGCACCATTTTGAATACCTCATCCTTGTGATTGGTGGGCATACAATAGTCCAGGTACCTATCAAAAAATGTTTGTTTCATATCATTCCAAGTCCTAATGGATTGAGTGACTAATCCCATGAACCATTTTAGAGTAGCCCCCTTCAATGTTGAAGGAAACAATTTGAGCTTTTGAGTCTTCCATATAATCATAAGTTCGGCACACGACTTCAAACTCAAATAAAAATATTTCAGGATCCTCACTTCGCAACCCATAAAAGTTTGGGAGGAAAGATGGTGAGATGTTTTTCATTATTGTTCGAGATTCCTCATCAACTATAGGAAATCAAAATGATTTATCTCCATCCCTATTTCCCCCATTGTTACCTCTACCTCCTCCATTATTTCCTCCTCCTCTACATCTACCTCTACCTCCTCCAAGTCTGTTTACTACTTCCTCTGTCATGATAGTTTGCTCAGAGATTTCAGAGTCCTCTGGTTCTTCTACTAATGGAAAACGAGGAGGAATTTCTCCCTCTTCTTCTTCAAGTGATTCTACTTCCTCAATTACAATGTGTTTTCCTGTAGAAGTAAAGAAAGGGTCTTTTCCTAACTCAGATTCGGTGGATAGTGTGGGAGAGTCTCCTAATTCAGCTACTGCCTCTTGAATTCCAGGAATCCTAAGGCTAGGAGTGTGAGTTGGAGATGACGGTGGTGTATCTTGTCTATACCTTGAAGTAGATGGAGTTGTAAAAATCGAACTCTTGACCCTAGCTATAAACCTTCCCCTAGAATCTCTTGCTCTATGCATGTCATTTTTTTTATTTTTCTTCAAGTCGGGCTAATAATTCTCTTTTTGATCTTCCAGATCACTCTAGGTACAAGAAGAGAGCATACTCAAGAAATTATTAACCAATAAATCTCTTTTCTGATCCTCCAGATCACACTAGGTGCAAGAGGAGAGCATACTTTGAGAAGTTATCAATTTTTACCTTCCTTGAAATTTTCTTGTTTTTTTTTTTAAGAAATTGGCTACCTAGTTTCACTTCCCGACAACGGCGCCAAAATGTTTGGTCAATTTAGTGTGTCCTAAATTTCTATATAAATTGTCAATCCGGGAGTCGTAAACTGCTGAAGTGAAGTGCACTATATATGCAAGATAACCGATTTCTTACTTGTTTTTGATTTTTTTTTTTTTGGTTTGTTTTTGGGTTTACCTTTTGTTGATTCCCTAATGTGAGATGGCAAAAGTCAAGTATGGATATAAGTGTTCAAGGCAATGGTGACCTCTAAAATAATTTCCAAACTTCAAAATTCTCAAAAAGGTTTTAAAACTTGCAGTGATGAAATCAATTCCTAAGAGAAAATAAAAATGTACCAAACAGTGAGCTAGTGACAATGAAGACCAATATCCTTGCTGTTGTAAAAAAGAAAAAAAACCGAACTCAAAGAAATTCAAAAACTATAAGAAAAGTAAACTAAATCATATTACATCAACTCATATTCTGACCCCTCACCATTCGACTCGCTCTGGCTATAGGAGGTAATCATAAACAAATTGAGTAACCTGATATCTAAATTGCATAAAATGAAACTAAGATCAAACTGCGCATTCATACTTCAATCCCTCACCATTCGACTCACTCTGGCTATAGGAGGTAACTAAAAATGACATGAGTAATCTAATCACTAACTTGCAGAAAAATAAACTAAATCATATTACATTAGCTCATATTCTGACCCCTCACCATTCGACTCGCTCTGGCTATAGGAGGTAATCATAAACAAATTGAGTAATCTGATATCTAAATTGCATAAAAGTAAATGAGCAAAACAAAACTGAAAGAAATAAAGAGTGCTGGAATTAGAACTCAGAAAACAAATCAGCAGAAGGACAAGATGATTTCATGTCATTAGTCATTAAAAGCTATGTGAAATTGCCCGGGCTATCTACTAGAACCTGAAAGGAAAACACTGATCAGTTAACAATCATTAGAAAGCATAAACGAAACTATGGACAACAACTATCATGAATACCAAAAACTGTGTAATATATACAAGCAAACGATTATGGAATTAGTAACATAAAGGAAGAAAGCATGAAATTATACAGTAATCATAGAACCTTGGTGTACAGGGGCCCTCTGCAACCTCGGCCAATCAGCAATTAGTCACAAATTGAACATAAAAACATTGTCTTCTCATGTATTAAAATGCAGACATAACATAAAGATAGAGTCACGGCACAGTGGGCTCGTAAAACAGTCAAAACTACATATACAAAGCTAGCTAATATGCGTGTGATAACGCGTTATTTATAACTGAGGATGATACAACTACTTCCTAAATTCTGCGCTGCTAAATAGACACGTGAATAACCATGTCCAGGAATCTAGCAATATGGTAGCCATGACAATTAAATCCAAGGAGTGGTGGTTGTTAGATTTGGTTCACGGAACAGTCCACAGGTGTTAGCACACCTCCTGAGATTGAGGAATTTTCCACGCAAGTCTTCACGTGGTGAAAAACAGAGTCCTGCCACCGCAAAACTCTTAGGTTGACCATCGCTTTGATTGTCCTTGACCATGGCCTTTTGTGAGTGATTCGGCTGAACCAAGGGGACACGTTCCATGTCCACATCATTTGCAGTTTGCCCATGTGGCTGGATTCTCCAGTAGACACTTGTAACATAGACTTCAACAAAAAGGCTGCGGAATGTTGAGCTGGCTGCGAAAACTGACAAGATTCCGCAGCTGACTAAGCAAAAATCTACATCAAACAGCAGTCACAAGACATAGTTAGGAAACCATTTTATATGCTCTTTTTAAACTAATATGCAATGATTTGACAGCTTGGTGGTTCAGGTAACTGGAAAAAAAGGCTAAAAATGTGTATAGGGAAGATGCAGGTTTGGGACTCAACACTACTAATTGGTGAACCCGAGATGTACTTCCCCTAACTCCTGAGAAGGACATCACATGTAATGGATTTAAGGGATAAGTCATGCTAAAATCTGGATTCATTTCTTTTCTCAAATATTCACTGGTAGCATACCATATCTCAATCGATTGACGTAATTTTTCCACTGCATGTACATTCCCATAATGATTCTGTTTCTTCGAAACAGAACCTTGTTGCTCCACATCTTGGATGAGCCATCCTTTGGAAGGCGCTGTTAAAAGATCATCAATTCCTAATGAAATAGTTGTATCAGTAGCTTGTTGAAAACCTGAAGTCTTGAGTTGATCCAAGATATAGGGTGAGGTAACGAACGCTCAACTAAAAGGCCGCCATCGCTCGACTGTTAAGGACCGGCAACAGGGCTCGACTGATAAGGAGAGGAACTTTAGTTGCTCGACCATAAGGGAGAGGAGAGGAGCTGGGAACAACAAAAAGTAGCCGGGATAAACTGGGGCTTACACACTTAAGCCTGCTGAACATGGGCTTGAACCACACCTACTTGGAACAGCTACACATCCGAAGTGAACTATTAATCTAATAATAAGATTTTTAATGGCAGTTTTATCCATCTCTTTATTATAAAAGGGCAAATTATCAAATGGAAATCTAGTTCCCTTCATAAGGAAAAATCTCCATATTTTCATGAGTAGGATTAAGCAATGGGTTCAAGTCGGTTATTCGAAGGCTTCCTCGATCTCTATATCTGCACTAATGAAAAAATTATAAGATCAATAACGTTAGATCTTGAGCGCTGGTAGTGATTTTTTTGGGTACTTAGAATAGGCAAACCCTTGTATGGCTTCTTCCATTTCTCGATTGAAACGAGTACGGACAACAGTTGTTCGAATGTATATATTAAGGATTTCTCCCATTCTACCTTTTCTTATTTGATAATGTTCATGGATTTCGTGGAAAGTACCCAAAGATTCATATTGAACTTCAATAGGATCTTCTTAGTTTACTAAGGTAATGATATGTAAATCCATTTCCCCCCACCAGCGCCATAAGGAGTTGTATAAGTCAATTCTTTTTTGTCGGTAAGCTTTGAGCACATCATGATAACTATAAAAGGAAGGTTTCTTACAAGAAACGTTTTTCTTTACCGAGTGATACAGATGGTACCTATTCCCATAAATACCTTGACTATTTTGGATCGTTGATATATAAAGTCCAAGAAGCATATCCTGAGTCGGTATAGAAATAGGATCCCCGATAGCTGGAGACAAAATATTTGTCTAAAAAAAAATGAGTAAACGAGCTTTTGCTCTAGATTCTAGAGATAAAGATACATGGAAAGCCATCTGGTCTCTGTCAAAGTTTGCATTAAATTCCCCACAAACCGATGGATGTAAATGAATGGCACGTCCTTCTACTAAAATAGGTTGAAATGCTTGTATTCCCAATTTGTGTAAGGTAGGTGCTCGATTCAACAATATGGGATGTCCTTGCATAACCTCTTGAAGTATTTCCCATACAATGGGTCCCTTATCTCGAATCATACTTTTAGCAGCTCTTAGATTGGGAGCAATATGTCGTCCGATGAGACTACAAATTACAAATGCTTGAAAAAGCTCTATTGCTATTTCTGAGGGTAATCCAAATTGGTACAATGATAGAAAGGGACCCACAAAAATAATGGAACTACCTGCATAATCAACTCGTTTGCCTAGTAAATTTTCACGAAATCTTCCCTATTTTCCCTCAATCACATCTGAGAACGATTTATAATGCCTATCAGGACTGTCTCTCATTGGTTGTCCATAGATACCATTATCGAGAAGTGAATTTATGACTTCCCGGATCAAATTTCTTTTATAAATAACAAATGACTCAGATCCACTTCTGGCTAATAAATTTGTAAGAGTATTATTTCGATTGATAACTCTTCAATAAAGTTCATTTAGATCTGACGAGGTAATAAGTCCACCTTCACCTAATTGAATGATTGGCCTCGGTTCAGGAGCAAGAACTAGTAATAGGCATAAGACCATCCATTTTGGTTCTATATTTGTTCAGAGAAAATGTTTAGCCAATTTCATGCATCCAACCAGAAAATCCTTTCTTCTTCGAATTTTTTCATCCTCCAATCTATCCACAGTAGATTCTTGTTTCTCTTGCAATCTATTCCATTTCAATTCCACCAAGTTCTTCCATTCCATATGTGAACTATCTATAATCATTTGCAGATCCAGACCCATTAGTTGTTCCCTGATAGCATCTCCTCTAGTAGCTATTTCTCTCTCTTTAAATGTTCCAAAACCCTAAGCAAAGAGGTAACAAGGACGAGCAGAGAGGTATTGAGAAATAATCTCTCTCCAGGATTGAATCTCATAATCGAATGTACCCCATGATCGCAATAAAGTTGGCTTGTTAGCTATGGGCCTAGCAAGAAAAAGATTTGGATAGGTTATTCTAAGATTCCCCCCCCCCCCTTCAGGATCAGACATGAAAGTTTCCTCTCATTCGGCTCAAGTAACTAAAAAAAAAAGGATGCAAAAAACTCTTTTTCACTCTGAAGAGAAATCGCTACTCTCTGCTTAAGTTCCAAGTGAAATTGAGTATTCCTTTATGTTATGATTCTACAACATAGATATGGAATTATTGAGTAGTCTCCTCCCTTTCAAACAATCCTTTTCTTCTTGAAAGACCTTCAATTAGGGATTTACTTGTCTTTATCCCATTCGATTGGATCCTTTAGGTTCCTACTTTCTTTGATTTACTTCGATTGTTACAATAATATTGATCGAAGCATATGTGCGATGAATAGAATCCTATAGCCATATCTTTGGTCTAGAATACCTCTATTCAAGGCTAACCCAAATAAAAGAGAATGACTTTCAAATTCCATTATCTGAAAGAAGTGTTTTCACAAAATTCAATTAGAAATTTGATACAGAATATCTAAACCCTGGACTAATTCCTCTTTCTCAACATCTTGAAAAGTTTCTTATAATTTTGAGCTTCATGCTACTCCTCTGGAGGGTCATGTTAGAGCTAAAGGCATCCCAATGAGATTGAATAGGATGATAGTTCTTGATTACGGATCTATATGATCGGAACTTGTGATCAAGTCACACATCATAGTATACTGGACCTTCTAATCTTTCCGAGTTTTAGCTAACAGATTCACAATATAACTGGGAAGGCGTTTCAAATACCATACGTGAACCACCGGACATGCCAATTTAATGTATCCCATTTGATATCTTTGAATTCAAGAATCAACGAATTCAACTCCACATTGTGTGCAAAATTTTGCATCTATCTTCTCATTTCCAATCCCTAGAGAATTTCAATAAGCACAAATTGTAGTTTTGATAGGTCCAAAGTTTCTTTCACAAAACAATCCATCTCTTTCTGTTTTATTAGTTTTATAATGTAGAGTATAAGTTTTAGTCACCTGTCCAACTATCTCGCCATTAGGTAAAAAAAATTTGGACCAATCACAAATCTGTTCGGGAGAAGCTAATCCAATTCGAAGTTGTTGATGTTTATTTTGGTCAATCATAAAAGATCTCAATTTATTGTGATCAAACTTCCTCTCTATCTTTCTAAAAGTTTTTCTGAAATATAATAGCATGATTCAATTCTAGAGCTATAGATCATAATTCTCGAATGAGCAATCCGAAAGATTTTGGAGCATTGTCAGGTTTAGGTATTCATCCTCCAGTGATAATGGCACCAAGTACTTCATTACGAGTTCTAATATGGTCATATTTGAGAGTAAGCATCTCTTGTAAAATATAAGCAACACCAAAACCTTCTAGAACCCAAACTTCCATTTCTCCTATTCGTTGCCCCCCTCATTTGGATTTTCCTCTAAGAGGTTGTTGTGTAACTCGTGCATAAGGTCCACTTGAACATGCATGTATTTTCTCATCAACTTGATGACTCAATTTTGACATATAAGCTTTTCCTATTGTAACAGGTTGTTCAAAAACATCTCCTGTTCTTCCATCAATTAATCTATGTTTTCCAGGATGATCTGGTTCGAATACCCATGGATTAGCTGTTTGCTCACTAGCTTTTTAAAGTTCAGGAAACACTAGTTTTCTCAAAGCTTCTCGCTCATATTTTTCATCAAAAGGTATTATTCTATAATGTTTGTTCATCGGGTTTCCTGCTAAACTGGGAAAACATTCAAAGACCTATGATACATTCATTCGTGAAGGTACCCCTAATGGATTCAATACCACATCAACTGGTATTCCATTTTGCAAATAGGGCATATCTTGTCTGGGAGAAATTATTCAAATAATATCTTTATTACCATGCCTTCAAGCTACTTTATCACCCACTTGTATCTTACGTTTTTGTGATATATATATATATATATATATATATATATATATACATGGACTATTTCTGCATTATCACCGGAATCATCTACTCTATTGATCCATCTCACGTCGATAACTCGACCCCTTCCACCTATAGGTGCTCTGAGACAATTTTCTCTTGTAGTGGATACCTCAATACCAAATATGGTTTGTAATAATCTTCCTTCTGGGGTACATAATGATTCTTCTATTGTTTGAGGCATTAATTTACCTACCAAAACATCACCTGTTTCTATCCAAGATCCTAGCATTACAAGACCATTTTCGTCCAAATGACGAAGTGAATGAGCATCTAAATGAGGTATTTCTCTAGTGATTCTTTCAAGACCCTAGCTCGTCATACAGATTTCAATCCTGTATCTTACGATATGGAAAGAGGTATAAATATCTTCATATACCATACGTTCACTAATGATTATTGTGTCTTCAAAATTGTATCCTTCCCATGCATACAAGCTACTAAAACATTTTTTCCCAAAGAGAGTTCTCCCGTACTTTAGTTGCACCATCTGTCAGAATTTGTCCCTTCTTTACACATTCCCCTTGACGAATTTGAGGTTTTTGATGCGTACAAGTATTGGTATTAGAACGTTGATATATAACCGATTTTGTTTGTATAGTGTCTCCATTAACCGATGAAGTTATATTTACAGCATCGATATACTCAATCCTTCCCTTTTGTGTAGCTATAGCTACACTCCCTGAATCTAGAGTTGCTTGACCTTCCAACCCAGTTCCGACAATGCACTTCTCGGGTCAAAAAAGTGGAACTACTTGACGCTGCATATTAGAACCCATTAGAGCTCGATTCGCATCATTATGTTTGAGAAAAGGAATAAGGGAAACTCCAATGGAAAAATATTGGAAAGGAAAAATACTTCTGAAATGGATTTGTTCCCATGCAATAACTATAAATTCTTGTCAGTATCGAGCTGGAGTAATTTGTTCCTCTTGAATTCCTTGATTTAATGCCAAATAATTTCTCGTAGCTATCTAATAGTATTCATCCTCATCTTCTCCTGGTAGTAGATAAACCATATGTTCTTCTCTTGATCTCTTGGAGACCTTATAGAATGGACTTTGTAAAGAACCACAATCACCAATCTTTGCATGAATAGATAATGATGCAACAAGTCCAAAATTCATTCCTTCGGATGTATCGATTGGAAAATACGCCCATAATAACTGGGATGAATATCCTGTGTCTGAAAACTAGTAGTTCGCCCTGTTAAACCCCCAGGGCCTAAATGGCTCAATTTTCGCCCATGAGCTATTTCCGTCAATGGATTAGTTTGATCCAAAAATTGGGATAAGGGGTGTGAACCAAAAAAATCTTGAAAAGTGTTCTTTAATAGAGTTCTGAAGATTTCATCTGTGCTTGGTTGCTCTGTGTATAGTTCTTTTAACTGCGTCTTCTAAACGGTCAGTAAGCATTCTTAAGCCCACAACCTACCCTTCTATTTTCACCCACCTTACACCTTAGAACGAACGGAAATGGCCTTGAAACACGTTTGGAGCATGAGCCATGAATCACTAAATCCAGAGGAATCAAGGATCCATATAGATAGGCATTGGATACACAGACCTACAGACGACTTAGACAAACTTACACATCCCTCTCATATTAAGTTGTATAATAAGCTAGGCTTCATAAACAAGAACAAAAGTAATTCTTATCCATTCTATATATGCACATATAAAATTCACAAAATTTATTTATTATTTTTTTTCCTTTTCCATCTCCTTTTTTTTTCCGTCTCCGTTTATATATTTACACACACATATATATATATATATATATATATATATATATATATACATATATATATATATATATATATATATATATATATATAATACATAAACATTTTCGCTAACACTTCTGAGAATATAAACAATAATATTTAATAAGATACCTTTAAAAATACGTGCCAGTATATCTAATAACGTAATCAAGATATTGTTTATTGGGTAAATACAAGTCCTTCACTATACTTCACTCATAAAGAAATGAATCTTTGAAAAATCCAACTCCAACAATTACCTCTTAATTGGAAAACTATCAAAACTTTATTCAAATGCCAATTCCAACAATTACACTTTATTCATGATCTGAATGCTCATAACATTTACAAATACAATTTTATTAAAATTGTTGTACTTTTAGGAAAAAAATATGGACATCTTTAACTTAATTTCAAACTCCAAATATAATTTTATTAAATTTGTAATCCTTACCTCTTACAAATCTATGTACACCTAAATAAGACTATAATACTCTATTAAGTTATATTTTTCCAATATTTCATTGGTTTCAAAATCACTAAATAGATTCTTAAGTTCTATTTTTCTAATATTTCATTGGTTTCAAAATCAATAAACATATTCAAAGTAGCTAGTTGTGTGCTTCAAAATCACCAAAAAGATTCAAAATACACATCACCAAATAGATTCAAAATAGATATAGTTCAGAGAATGTGGTCTTTAGGTGGAGAGGTTTAACAGTTACAGGTCTTGTGATCCAATTCCAAAGAAGACTATGTTGGTCTTCAAAATTCCAAATGAAATATCTCCCATTTCAAAAAATAAAATTCAGAATAGATATATGTGCATGTTGAATCGATATGTTTAATCATAGTATCCCACATGTTCTCATAAATGGAGTTATGTACTGTGTGTGTTGAGACTATATGTTTAACTATAAATGGAGCTATATGTGTTGACTTTATATATTTAATCATAATATTTCACGTTCTCATAAATGGTTGGGATACTGGCAACCTCTGAGTGAATTATCAGAGCTAGGCATAGACATGGCTATGATGCTTATATTGTTTTGTTCCACAACATCGTAGGAGGAGTGAAACACATTTTCTCATAACCAACATTGGAAGTAGGCTAAACCCAACTTCAGTCGAACCCATTTCTAGTTTTGTCCAAGTTGACATCATAGTCTGGCCCTCTTGGAATTCTTCATTGACATAATTAAAATTCATGTTACCATGAGAATTGCCTATAAAGCTAAATCCATTTTCACCTGCATGAATAAATTGAAGAGGACCTTGCAACACTTGCCTGCTTCGATCAGTTTCCCATGAAGAAGAAAACAAAGGTCGAAAATTGCTGGAAAATGGAGGGACCAATCCTCCTGCATTACTATTATAAATGCAGCAGCAATATAATTCATTATATCTGAGTCAAGGAGGAGGAGGGGAAGGAGAATTCGTGGTTTGTGGAGCAATAAGTTATGGCCATGAGCAATGGACTACAGATGAGGGAGGAGGAGGATATCTCCAATGTGGAAGAGGGCATCCAACAAGAAGGGTCTGCAAGAATGGCCCCACCCTCACAACTGCTTCAACAAAATTTTCTCTCATTAGTAGAAGTTTTAAATTTTCATGTGCTTTAATGTGATCTCGTGTATTCAGACTATCGGTGAAAGAAAGCATAGATTGATGATGGGTTATATCAAATTTATAGATGTTATTTGTTCTTGCCACTGATTCTGCATTACTATAATGTGCAGCTAGCTGGTTGGTGAGGTTGACACATTGCTCTTTGGTTTCATATTTTTCTCTCTTGACACTCTCCAGAAGCTCTTCCAGATGCTCAATCAGAGTTTCCTGTTGTTGACAAGGTTAATCCTCTCTGCGAATGGAAACGATCCCTCTAGCCCAATGAGTGGGTCTAGCAACTAAAGTTACAATCAACTAGACATATTCCTAGGTTATAATTGAAAAGAAGAATGAAAGAGATGGCCTACCTCGTTCGTATGCTATTCCGATTTCCTTTGTTGAGGGCCTCAAATCACTTGTGTCACGGACTTGTTCCTACTTCTCTCGGTGTTTATGTACCTGCACAAGTGATCAAGAGACAACAAAGCATGCCAAAACCAATAGCAAATCCAATAACAACCTACTTAACTAATCAAGGAATGTCAAGCTAAAAAATACATGAACATATATATTTTGGGAAGATGAACCAGCAATTGTATATTATTGGAAAATAAAGGGAAGCTTACAACCAAAGCCTTGATGTTGAAAGGCTCTCCTTGAGTGGTAATCCAAGTCCAAGCCAAGAACTCTCCAAGCACTCCTTCTCCAAGTCAAATGAATAGCCTTAGGCACAATCTCAGCATAAGGGTGCAAATAGACATAGACCAACCCGGCCTCTAACCTGACCAACCATTTGGGAATGGGATAGGATGAATTTATAGGCTGGGAAAGGGAATTAAGACTTCTCCAAAGATAGGATTAGGCCCTCATCTCAAGGAGGTAGCTCATAGGGATAAGACCAAGAGGTCAAGTTGGGAGGATTCGACCTCATCTATGTGAAACAACCTCCAACTCGCGGCTCTAGAAGCTTCTAGATCACAAAGCTTCTCATCCTCTTTGGGAAAATTGCCTTTTTGGGATCATCGCAGGTATATTAGAAAACTGAGCGATGCCATCGCGGGTCGAGTATAGTGCAACATGCGACCATCACAGTTTTTAGCCTCATAAGAGTGATGATTCTCAAATTAGGGTTTAAGAGCTATTTCCTTTAGGGGAAGCTCAAGGCATTTTCCAATCAATGTCTTAGGGAGGATATGAGATGCATATATGAATGACTACACTGCATAATGGTCATATTTCGGACACTTCAGGGTATGTCACAAGGAAGTGCAGGAGGTGTGACAAGATATTATGTAATAGATGCCCCCTAAAGCATGAAGGTAGAATAGGGAGTAATAGTTGAGATGCTTTACAAGCTTTTGCAAGGACGAGGACACACACTATCAGGAGACCTGCAAATCAAGGATGCATATATGTATACATATCTGATGTCAAAACATGAATCCACGGTATGGACGTAGCCATACAGATAGTAAGGACTATATGAAAGGATCCATGGCATGGGTGCAACCATCCAATACAGAAGGATAATTTGTAATCTAAGATCCAAGGCATGGATGCAGCCATCTGATATACAAGGATCATCATAAATGTAAATTTCCATGGTATGGTCACAATGATCCTTATAGAAGAAACATGTGTACAATCATGAATAACATATAACTCCACGCAACCTGAGTCATATCAGACAGGACTCAGGGTCTTTCGTTGCATCACTACCCAATCAAAGTACGAATTCTAACATGTGAATGAGCGTGCCACATTCGAACATTCTAGAAAACCACCTGATTACCAGCCATTGATGTAGACCATTAACGGGCACGATAGGAACCACCCATAATGACAATGGCTCTCAAGGTACAATAGTACAATCTGTGAATTTGATAACGAAGATGAAGTCGAACACTCGTGGAATCATCCAATCGAAGGCTAATGATGAAAACCTGTCGTCGAATGCGAAGAACTTGCCATTAAGGCATGCAGGCTCTAAGGTACTGAAAGGGAGTTTCTAATTCATCTTCCTGGATAATGAGTTGAAGTCGATAGGAAGCGACCTGTCGAAGGAGGGAAATGATGAATCCCCCATCATTAACACGAAACAAGGAATAAACTGGAATAACTTTCAAGACTGTAACAATGATTCAAACGTGTAAAGGTAAATAACTACAGATTGGACTTCTCTTAAACATTGGCGACACGAATTCGGAGTGTGGCAGTATATGACTCGACATAGGACTAAAGGTCATGATGAAAAAATGGAATAGTCAAATGAGAGGCAAAAATGGATCACCCAAACCTGGGAGGAAAAGTGACTGAGTGAGGATATACCAAACTTGACACGAGAGCAGAAGAGTGTCATGTTCAAGAGTGACATCTTGTCTATACAAAGGATGTTTCATCTTCATTTTTCCCCCACTATTGTTGGGTTGTGTTATATTCTTTCCACGACTAGTCGCCCTAGTTAACTGGGGGGAGGATCTCCCCCTTCATTACGTCGACTACGCAGCGAGGGGGTCACAGGGGGGTTTGAGGGGGGCAGTCAGCCCCCCTCTATGGGGTTTGGGGCAGCGCCCCGGGGAAATTTTTTTGGACCTTATATTAGGTGGGCGGATCTATCTATGGTTTTTTGTGAATGCTTTTCGCACATGGTTTTGGGCGCGATGGTTTTCGGTCCATGGTATTGGATGCCTCGGCATGTATATATATGTATTGTAACATTGAAAGAGACATAATGAAAAATCAACCTGGTAGTCTCGGTTTTGGGATCCAGGGGAAAATCTCTTTGTATATTTGTTTTATGTGTTATGCTCTCACTATTGTTTATTTTCTGTGTTTTAGAATTCATATGCAGGTAGTTGTTGTACGGGTTTAAAACCTACGTTTGGAATCAGAGTTGTTTTGGCTTCAAGGGGACACCTTTGTTGTTGATAGGTTTCACTCGGGCCTGTGTTAGAACCTGTTCATTGGGATATCTGCAGAATCGATTCTGGTGGTGAAAGAATATGGTGAGCAGTGGAAAGATAGAGATCAAGAAATTTAATGGTCAAAGTTTTGAGTTGTGGAAACTCAAGATGGAGGATTTGTTGGTGGACAAAGATCAGTGGATCGCAGTAGATCTGGGTACTAAACCAATGGGAGTGTCCAATGAAGAATGGAAGAAGTTGGATCAGAAGGCAAAGAGCACAATACAATTGTGTGTCTTAGATTCAGTATTGCTGAATGTATCAAGGGAAGCTATGACGAAGGCTTTGTGGGACAAGTTAGGGACTTTGTACCAATCTAAGTCTCTAGTGAATAAACTGTTCCTACAGAAAAAGCTGTATAACCTGAGGATGAAAGATGGAGACTCAGTGACAGAGCATATGAACACATTTAATATTGTGGTAAGTTAGTTATTATCTGTTGATATTAAAATTTCAGATGAAGATAAGTGCATCAGTTTGTTGTGCTCTCTACCAGATTCATGGGATAATTTGGTTATTGCAATAAGTAGCAATGCAACTGCCTTGCAGTTTGATGAAATAGTCTCATCCTTACTGATAGAGGAGATGAGACAGAAAAATGTAGAGAGCCAAAATGGTGATGCCTTGTCTGTACAAGGACAGTCCCAGAACAAAAACAAAAATAAGTCATCGAGTGGTAAATCTAAATCTAGAGGGAGATCTAAATCTCCAGGAAAACTTGTAAAGGTGTGCTGGAAATGCGGAAAGGAAGGGCACTACAAAAGGGACTATAAATCTAAAGCTCCTAACAAAGGAAAGGGATCTGATGATGCTCCTTCTGTAGAGGTGAAAACAACCTCAGATGAAGTTGGGGGTGTGTACTTGGCTTCTTCAAGTACACATGTAGATCATGAGACATGGTTGATTGACTCAGGTGCATCCTTTCACTTCACTCCACATACAGAGTAGTTTTGCGAGTATGAGAAATATGATGGCGGTGATATCTTCTTGGGGGATGACAGGAAGGCTAAAATTGTTTTTTGCAGAAATGTTAAGTTGAATTTGCAAGGTGGAAGGATTATAACACTTCTGAGTGTTCTACATATCCCTGCATTAGCCAGAAATCTGATTTCTATAAGCAAGCTGGATGATGTAGGTGTAAAAACAGTGTTCAAGAAGGATACCTGCAAGATGGTTTAGGGAACACTGGTATTGATGCAGGGAGTTCGGATTGGAACTATGTACAAGCTACAAGGTAGCACTGTTGTTGATGGGTGCAACAGTTCTGTGGTTCCTGAAAGTGGCGCAGAAAATCTAGTGGTATATGGAGAAAAGACCATACTCTGGCATCAAAGGCTTGGACATATTGGAGAGAAGGGCCTTCGAATACTTCATGGTAAAGGCATGGTAGAAGGTATGACTAATATCTCTCTAGATTTTGATTTCTATGAAAATTGTGTATATGGGAAGCAGAATGGGGTGAGTTTCCCCTCTGGTGGTAAGAGGGCAAAACAAATATTAGAGCTTCTGCACAGTGATGTGTTTGGACCTATGAAGGTTCCATCACTTGGTAACTATGTGTACTATGTATCATTTATAGATGGATTCTCAAGGAATACATGGATATATTTCCTCAAGAAGAAATCTGAAATCTTTGACAGGTTTAAAGAATTTAAGGTTCTAGTGGAAAACTAGACAGAGAAGAAGATAAATGTGCTGAGGATAGATAACGGTGGAGAGTTTTGCAAGAAGGAATTTGAATAATTATGTAAGAAGTGTGGTATATTACGGCAGAAGACTACTCCATACACACCTAAGAAAAATGGAGTTGCAGAAAGAATGAACAAGACGTTGATGGAAAGGGCAAGAAGCATGCTCGGTGGTGTCGGGTTAGGATAGGAATTCTGGGTAGAGGCGATGGAGACTGCATGTTACCTGGTCAACAGATCACCTTCATCAGCATTGGAGGATAATACTCCACAAGAGGTTTGGACTGGTAATAAACACTCTCTTTCACATTTGAGGGTATTTGGATGTGATGCATATGTACATGTTCCAAAGGAGAAAAGAACAAAGTTGGATAGTAAATCTGAATAGTGCATCTTTATTGGGTATAAGGATGGTTTAAAGGGTTATAAACTTTGGAACCCAGTAACAAAGAAGATTATGTACAGCCGATATGCGGTGTTCAGAGAGGTGAAAGATGTTATTAAACATGAAGTCCAACCAAAGAAACCTGAGAAGATAAAGTTTGAGCTAAAGGAGGAAGAATCAAACTCTACAGCAGAAGAGGAATCAGAAGATGAACATCCATAAACTCCAGTTGTGAGAAGATCAGTTCGAGAAAGAAGGTAGCCAAAAAGGTATATTCCATCTGCTTTCTATTCAAATTTTTCTTTATCTATTACTGATAATGATCCTAGAACTGTGAAGGAAGCAGTAGATTCAGAGGATGGCAAACTTTGGATAGAGACCATGGTTGAAGAAATGGCATCTTTGCACAAAAATGAGGCTTGGGATCTAGTAGAGTTGTTGACTGGAAGGAAACCCATTCACAGGAAATGGGTGTTTAAGAAAAAGACAAATACAAAAGGAAAGGTGGATAAATACAAAGCTCGGTTGGTAGCAAAAGCTTATTCCCAAGTGTCGGGAATTGATTTTGGTGATATTTTTTCTCCTCTTGCCAAGGTAGCTTTTATTAGATTGCTTTTATCTGTTGCTGCTTCTTTTGATTTTGAGGTAGAACAGATGGATGTGAAGACATCATTTATTCACGGGGATCTAGAAGAGGAGATCTACATGAAGCAACCTGAAGGCTTTGTGGTGAAGGGTTTTTGTATGGGTTAAAACAGTCACCAAGGATGTGGTATCAGAAATTTGATACATTTATACAGGGACTTGGCTTCACCAGAAGCAAAGCAGATCAATGTGTGTATTTTAAATTAATTGGTGACCATGTTATTTATCTGGTCTTGTATGTGGATGATATGTTGTTGGTTAGAAATGACAAAGAAATTATCTAGGATTTGAAGACACAATTTTCCTCTGAATTCTACATGAAAGATCTTGGTATTGCAAACTATATTTTGGGCATGGAAATTAAAAGATATCGGGCAAAGAGGAAGCTCTGGTTAAACCAGAGAAAGCATGTCGAGACAATACTGCAAAGGTTTAATATGCAAGATAGTAAACCGGTGAAGGTTCCTATTCCTATAGGTGTGAACTTATCTATTGAACAGTGTCCCAAGACACAAGAAGAGGAAGAGGACATGTCTCGTGTTCCATATGCAAGTGTAGTCGGTAGCCTGATGTATGTGATGGTATGTACTACACCAGACATTGCACATGCAGTGGGAGTATTGAGCAGGTTTATGTCAAAACCAGGGAAGGAGCACTGGACAACAGTGAAGTGGGTTTTCAGGTATTTGCGTGGCACTAGTGATTATGGTTTGTGCTACCAAGGAAGACCAGGATTGGATAGAGAATTGGATATTCATGGCTTTGTTGATGCAGATTGGGTTGGAGATCTGATCAAAGAAGATCTACAAGTGGGTATGTGTTTAACCTATTTGGAGGTGCAGTCAGTTGGATGAGTAAGAAACAATCTCTAGTGGCACTATCAACTACAAAGGAAGAATACATGGTATCCACTCATGCAAACAAGGAAGCAGTTTAGTTGCAGAGATTGTGTTCAAATATGGGGTTAGTACAGGGAGCTATAAGGATATACGGTGATAGCCAAAGTGAAATTTTCTTGGCAAAGAACCCTTCTTATCATTCAAAAAGAAAGCACATTGATGTTTAGTATCACTTTGTGAGGGATACGATAGAAGATAAAAAGGTGTTGTTGGTAAAGGTGGACACTTTGAAGAATACTGCAGATGCATTGAAAAAAATTGTGAGCTCTGAGAAGTTCCCTTGGTGTAGAGAAACAATGGTCGTTGCAGGGTCGGATAAATGACTAAGCTCTCTTGTGGCCCCCTGTGGAAAGAAAACAACAAGTGGGAGAATGTTGGGTTGTGTTATATTCTTTCCACGACTAGCTGCCCTAGTTAATTGGGGGGTTAGAGGGGGGACGGAGCCCCCACTTCGTTGCACTGACTGCGCAGTGGGGGGGTCACAAGGTGGGCGATATCCCCCCCATATAGGGGGTTCGAGGGGGACAGTTAGCCCCCCTCTATGGGGTCTGGGGTAGTGCCTCGGGGAATTTTTTTTGGACCCTATATTAGGTGGGAGGACCTACCTATGGTTTTTTGTGCATGGTTTTCGCACATGGTTTTAGGCGCGATGGTTTTCGGTCCATGGTATTGGATGCTTTGGCATGTATATATATATATGTATTGTAACATTGAAAGGAACATAATGAAAAATCAATATGGTAGTCCCAGTTTTGGGATCCAGGCAAAATATTTGTGTATATTTGTTTTATGTGTTATGATCTCGCTATTGTTTATTTTCTGTGTTTTAGAATTCGTATGCAGGTAATTGCTATACGGGGTTAAAACCTACAACTATTTCTAGCGAGTAACTCTTAATTTTTGCACAATCTTGAAGAGGATACCATATGCTTGTCATATAAGTTCATCCTTCAGAGGAATCCATCCTAGTAAGTTTTACGAGCCCTAGGAAGGAGAAACTCGGTCTCATCATGGTGACGAGTCTTTCATCGTAGAAATTTTAATGAGTCTGGCGGAAGAATAACTCGGTATCTTTTTCATATTTAGAGATTTTGAAAAAGAGACGAAAAAAAGAAAACTCCATCAGGTCCATTTCGTAATTTGTCTCTCGAATCCGAAAAGGTAGAAAACAATATTCAAGAGAACTTCTTAGCCATGTTCGACTAAGGTGTTCCTTTTTCATACAATAGTCTATCTCAGTCCGGAAATGGGTGAAACTTATACTTAGTAGATGTCAATTAATTTACTTTAACGAGTTCAAAACGACAAGTACTCAACAATATTTTCATATTTTTGGAGTATGAAAAGAGCTGAAAGAGGACTCCACCTGGAGGAACGAGTGGTATGAAAGGATAGAAACTGGTTCCAGTCATGATGGAACTGCTCAAAACATGTAATGGTCAAGAGGCTATCTAATATGACCACTCATCGCAGATGTTCCTCTGGCAAGGGTAAAACAACCAAGTGAAAGTGTACGATCAGCCAAAGAGATGGTGACAATGGAATGAAAGAACTAATGCTCATCTAACAAAAATCGGCTGATAAAAACAACAATCACTAGTTGTAAAGTGGGAATGGTTTCATTTTTACGCAAGCTTGAAATGGAGATAAACTATGCTTGGATTTGGTTTCATTTTTACACAAGCTTGAAACGGAAACAAACTGTGCTTGAATTTGGTTTCATTTTTACACAAGCTTGAAACAAAGATAAACTATGCTTGGGTTTGGTTTTAATTTTACACAAGCTTTGAACAGAGATAAACTATGCTTGAGATAAGTTTGCATGCCCTTAGCATAATGACTCAACTCGAGGTACATGCCCCCCCCAATATTCATTTCATTCACCTATGTAGACTGCTCGTTACTAATAGGTGGATGGAATGAAGGTTCACTTATGAGATCAAGTGAAAGACTTGACTGGGATTTTATGAGATCTAATCAAAGACTCAAATTGGAAGGGGATTTGTTTCATTTTTTTCCAAGCTTGACACAGGAAAAGAACCATGTTCATGACACCTATTTCATTTTTTAATGAGGTTGACATAGTAAAAAAACTATCCTCATGGGGACCTATTTTAACGAGGTTGACATAGTAAAAGAACTATCCTGATATCCCTTGTTTCATTTTTTAACGAGCTTGACACAAGACAAGGAACTCTACTCCGAGGTCCTTCGATCACAGACCAATAGAGGCCATGGCTTCCAAGAGTTTCTCATCAGATGGGAGAACAACACTCTGGAATGGATACATGTCCAGGGATCCAGTTGAAAAATCGGTCTCCAATTCCCCTAGTACATAGCGTACCACATCACCTACCAGATCATTAGTAGTTGTGGGCATGGAACAGGTGGCCACATAATTAACCTGTGGTGGGGGTGATACCGCTTGCATATGAGAACCATTTAGGGATGATGGGTGAGTGGGAGTTGATTCAAGACCAATGAATGTAAGTTGATCATTGATCAGAATGCTTCCTTCATGCAGGAAACACATCACTCGAAAGAGGGAAGAAACAAGAGCTCCCATGACATAAACATAATCACGACCAAGGAGTAGATTAAAATCCAATGGAACTTGGACAACCATCACGTCTATATAGATAGTCTTTCCTCCCAAAGTAATAGAAAACTGAGGAAGGATCCCTAATGGTTGACTGGTTCCTTTGTCAAAAGCTAACAGATTCTGGGTGACGGGGACAAGTTGAGGAGAACCTAAAGCTTGCCAAGCAGTTGAGGACAAGATACTAACAGATGTGCCCTCATCTATGACTATGCTAGTATCACCATATGGTAAGCCTATACTGTAATCTGGAAAGGCGTATAAGACAGAAGGAAATATCCTACCAGTCAACTCCAATCAAAATAAGTGACTAAAATACTCGGAGGGGATGTCGTAGGAACATGAGAGCTACCCTCTTTCTCGATGGGAATAGGAGAAATTCTCTCATGCACCTCAATAACAGGAGGATTTACCTCCATTTCATTCAAAACTGAAGAAACCAAAATAATCTGAGTAGTATGAGGTTCACTCTCTACCGGAAAGGTATGGTTAATTGAAGGTGGGGTCAAGTCTACCATTTCTCAATCAATGGTTGGTCGAGAATGAACTTACGAGACTCACTTTCAGAGAGAGTGGGATTGACCAAATATGACTTTCGATCAAACACTAGATCAGTTAGCAGAGGATCAAGGGAAATATTTTGATACCCAGTTGGAATACGAGGTTCAGAAGCTATAAGGTTTTCCAACTCTTTGGAAGCTTCATCCATAAGAGGACAAAGGTGAATTGGATGATTACCTTCACACAACTTACTGGGAAATTTGACTTTTCCCTTTTTCCAATGAGCTTTATTGTTACTAGTTGAGGGTTTGCCACTAGCATGATCACTAGAGGTTGATGACAAAGGTCGATGCAAACATGTGGACCAAAATTCTAAGGCTTTGGGAATACCAAGACAATTTCGAAGGAGGTGGACACCCTTACATAAAATGCAAGGGAATTTTACTTTCTAAGGCTGGTTGGAAGATTTTTCTTCATTAGTTGCATCAGTAACAATAGTTGTTTGGTTTGAACAAGCGATGAGAAAAGAGCGATCGCTCTGCTAGGGTTTTTGAGACTGTGTTGGCGGCCTCGGCCCTCTGGGCGTCTGAGCGGGCTCCCTTCCCGTGTCCCGTTTTGCTCTGCTGCGCTGCGCCTCCGGCTGGGCGATTAACTGCGCTGTGTTCTGGTTCTAGGCTCGGATTCTCGGATTTGCAGGGGCGCTGGGGGAATGAGCTGAGTTCCCTTATTGCGCTCCTTTGCTGCAGTCATGGGTGATCCTGGCGGTGGGGAATCCTCTCCCACCCCTCTGCTTTCCTCTGAAGAAACCTTCCGGCGATTATTAACGCAGAAAGGAAAGAAATGTCCTGCCCCAGATATCCCAACATTCATTAAAAAACTTGAGGAAGTGCCTGAGATAGCCCTGCAAGAAGATCAGCCGATCAAAATTCCTCTTGCCCTTGCTGATAGAGGACTGGTTGGGCAATTTATGGGGCGTTGGCCCTCTACAAAAACCACGGACGATTGGATTCAACGCAACTGGAGGCCTCAGCTGAAGAACAGTGTGATCTGTTATGCGGTAGGTAGAGGTTTCTTCATTTTCGAGTTCACCACCAAAGAAGACCGAGATCTGGTTTTCAGGAATGGACCGTATTTCATGGGAAATCAAGGTCTGTATCTCAATAAATGGACCCTGGACTTCGATCCCTCAGTAGATGTTCTGAAGGAAGTTCCAGTCTGGGTTAGGCTCCCCAACCTACCGATCCACTGCTGGAGCTATCAGTCATTGCAAAGGATTGGGAATGGTCTGGGCAGATTCATTGACAAAGCAGACAATAAAGGCCAATACACTTGTGCAAGAATCTGTGTGGAAGTTGACTTAGAGGCTGGTCTTCCAGAAGCGATTAAAATCACAGTGGGAGAATGGCATCACTATCAAAAGCTGAACTACGAACAACTTCCATTCAAATGCAGAACGTGTCATGAACACGGACATTTCCAACGGAATTGCCCCAAATCCCAGGCCGGGACTAAGGAGGACGAGGAAGGATGGAAAGAAATCAAAAGAGGCAAGGCTATCCCAAGACCATCAGAGAAGAAAAATTATGGTTCAGGGGAGAAGCCGCAGTCCAATTTGAAGACCAATGAAGATCCAAAAGTTGGAACCTCCTCTGGAGGGAACGTAGAAACCATCGAGACTCAAGAAGCACCTGAAAACTCAATGAAGGAAGCAAAAGAAATGGGTACTGAAATAATCACCCCCCAACCTCAGGAGGCCATCAGAAATGAGTGCTAAGTGATCATGAGAAATAGTCAAGACTAATGGAATCCCTGGCACTGCGAATCGAAATAAAGATAATGAAGAACACATAAGCCTGGCCTCCGAATCGGATGAAGACTCAGAAGGAAGAACCTATGAATCAGACAGCTCACAAGTCACCCCTATCAAGTCAGCCAGGGGTCGAAAATCCAAGAAGAAACTGAGAGAGGAGAAAACCTATCGGGATGTTCTCCAAGGATCCCAAAAAACTCTCAAGGGAATGATGAATACAAGGTCTGGGCGCAAGCAGGGCTCGGCTCCAAAAGGAGCCACATTCCCCCAAGCCAATAAATAATGAAGTACGTCTCCTGGAATTGCAGAGGATTAGGCAGCAAGCTAAAAGAAGATGCCCTCAAAGATATAGTCAGAATGTACTCGCCTGAAATCCTCCTAATCCAGGAGACAAAGTTGGAGGAAAATCTCCTCCTCAATGCTAGCAAATCCTTCTGGCGTAAAGGTATTGGATGTGCTGTCAGTGCAAGAGGCGCCTCCGGTGGAATCGCTACCTTCTGGGACAGCTCTATCTATGACCTGATTCAAAAAGATAGCTCCTCCCATTGGATTCTCATGAAACTCCTCCATAAAGACTCCGGCCATCAAGTAAGTTTGTTCAATATTTATGCTCCTGTTCTTCCTTCTGAGAAAAAATTCTGCTGGGACTCGATTTTGTCCTATCTCTCGCTGAACAACCCTGAAAACATTATTATAGCTGGTGATATGAATGTCACTCTTGCTGCAAATGAGAAAAGGGGAGGATCCCCGGTCAGGGACCCAGCAAGAGAATGGGTTGAAGATCTCATGTTGGGATGGGAGCTGGAGGATATCAAGCCCTCATCTGGGAAGTTCACCTGGTCCAACAAAAGGGTGGGCCCAAATCATATCGCAGCTCGGTTAGACTGATTTCTGGTTCAATCCTCTTTCCTGACTTGTGGTCTTATGGCTTCGTCCAAAATTCTGCCAAACAGCACCTCGGATCACAAACGCATTATTCTTGAGCTCTCCATGGATGAAAATCTTGGCCCCCTTCCAATCAGGTTCAGTTCATTATGGCTTCAGCATGAGGGGTTCCAAGAGATGGTTTCAGAAGCCTGGAACAGACCGGTTCAAGGTTCCCCCTTCTATGTGTGGGAAGAAAAGCTGAGGGGGCTCAAAAGAAGACTCAAGGAGTGGGCAAGAACGCTGAAATATCCTTCCTCCAAAAGGAAGACGGCCCTGGACAATCTTGTTGTCCATCAATTATCTTTGGAAAATTCTGTTGTCACCCAAGACCTTCTTCAGAGAGAAATTGACCTGCAAAAAGAATTTCACAAAGCAAGCAGGGAAGAAGAAGAACTCTGGAGGCAGAAATCCAGAGCTCTCTGGTTACAAGCTGGGGACAAAAATACCAGCTTCTTCCACAAGCAAGCTGAAGCCCGCAAGCAATTCAAATTTGTTAAAGAAATTCATCACCAAAATGTAGTGGTTAAGGACTTCGAAGAAATCAAGCGGGCAGCTCACACTCACTTCAAAGATCTTTATTCCGCCCCTGATGAACCACCGTTGGATCCCCAGGTCTACCCGATGAATTTGATCCCTCAATGTGTCCAAGATCCTATCAACGCTATGCTGACGGCTCCGATCAGCATGAATGAGCTTAGAAATGCATTGGACAGTATGGAACCGGACAAAGCTCCGGGTCTGGATGGGTTCCCTGTTAGATTCTATCTTTCCTGTTGGGCCATAATCAAAACTGACCTTCTGAGAATGGTTAAGAAATCTCAAACTTGTGCAAAGATCGGAGGCGGCATCAATTCAGCGTTTCTGGCCTTGATTCCAAAAGAGAAAGGAGCAGCTAATTTCAGCAGATTCAGGCCAATCTCGTTGTGTAACTCCAGTTACAAGCTAATAACCAAAATTATAGCCAATCGCCTCAAGAAAATCTTACCTGCCATTATTCCTGAAAATCAAGGTGGATTCATCAAAGGGAGAAATATTCTTGACAATATAGTGCTGGTGCAAGAAGCTGTTCATTCAAGCTATCATCGAAAGGAGAAAGGAATGGTGATTAAGCTTGACTTGGCAAATGCGTTTGACAGGGTAAAGCATGAATTCCTGTTTATGGTGATGAAGAAAATGGGCTTTTCTTCAGCCATCATTAACTGGATAAAAGCTTGCATTGCCTCTCCTTGGATTGCGCCTTTAGTAAATGGGCGTCCTTCATATTTCTTCCAATCCTCTAGGGGCCTCAGACAAGGTTGCCCATTGTCCCCACTTCTTTACGCGATTCAAGCCTTAGTTCTTAGCTTTCAACTGGACCATAACCTTCAAACTCAAATCCTTCTTGGTCTCTGCATGGTTCACCAGGTCAAAGACATAAATCATGCCCAATTTTCTGATGATACGCTATTGTTGGGTGGGGCAAGCATAAACTCTGCTAAATCCTTCAAGAAGGAGCTGGACAGCTACAGAGAAGTCTCGGGCAGCAAGATCAACTATACAAAAAGCACAGTCTATAGCTGGAACTGCTCGGTCAAGGAATTATCAGATATTGCAAGGATTCTCCGTATGGAAGGGTCCTGGGCCTAGGACTCCTTCAAATACCTGGGGATCCCAATCTTCAGGACCATTCCCAAAGTTTCCCATTGGATACCTTTGCTGGACAAGATTAAAAACAGAATTCATGCCTGGGGAGCTTCATGGCTGAATAATGCGGGGAAGATCATTTTGATGAAAGCGGTCCTCTCAAGTCTTCCGTTATATCAGCACTCCATCCTCCTAGCCCCTAAAACCTTCATCAACAAAATGGACGTTCTTCTCAGGCGCTTCCTATGGGAAGGGGGAAAAACAACGAAAGAAGGTTGCACCTTGTTAAATGGGATACTATTAAAAAGCCATTTATGGAAGGAGGATTACAAATCCGGGATCTGGCTGCTCAAAATATGGCTTTGGGAACCAAGCTGCTCTGGGACATTGTCTCTGGAAACCTTAGTTGGAGCAAGAAGGTCCTGTGGAGAAAATACTTCCATGGGAAGCGCCTCAGATGCCTGGACCATCCTCCTCGTTCCTCCAAAGGTTCCCTAGTTCTTAAACTCTGCATCAAAGCTTTGGATCATTTTAGTCATAAGCTGTATTGGATTCCAGGTAATGGGCAAAATATAAGAATTTGGGATGATCCTATTCTAGGAGACCAACCGATGAATCAGGTGGAAGAAATCACCAATATCAGAGACTGGCTCCAAGATCGCAATCTGAACACTCTCTGGGATATCTCCTCCTGGTCGGAGCATGGTCTCTGGGAAAGCTGGCATCTGGGGGAGGTCCCTCAGTGGCTGGAGGGTGAAGCCTCTGTTCTTTTGGATAATCTACAAGGGAAAGCTCTAGTAAAAGACAAACGCAGGTGGGGATCTGTCACAGGTTCATATTTTGCTTCTGAAGGATACAAAAGTATTATGGCCATCCCGAATGTTCCCCCAAATCTGGCTCAATGGCAATTTATTTGGGATTCCCCCTCTCTTCCCAAAATTGATTTCTTCTGCTGGACATTAGCCCACAATAGTATTCTCACCCGAGATAATCTCGGCAGGCGCAGAATGGAAGGACCATCTTGGTGCAATCTTTGCAAGTCAGAGGAAGAAACAACTGATCACTTGTTCTTAACCTGCCCTTTTGCATCAGAAGTCTGGAAGGGGGTCCTTATGCTAAATTCTGATAATTTCGAGCTCCCCAGGAACATAGAAAACCTTTTCCAATCCTGGAGCAAATTATCTCCGTTTGGTCTTTCCAAAAATATCCACCTCAAAAATTGCTGGCTGTGGATCCCCAAGTTCGTATGCTGGAAGCTGTGGCTGGAAAGGAATAACAGACTATTCAGAAACGAAAGCTGCAATCCGACCAAAGTCATCACCAAAGTTAAAGCTCTTTTAGGAGAAACTCTGGATGCCAACTCTGCCAAAAAAACTGGGAAAGCTCTGAACAGAGAAGAGAAACTTTGGTTGAATGGTTTGGTCCCAAACCATAAAGATTGTGCTACCATCGCTACCAACGTCCTCTCCAATTGGGAAATCAGGCTGGAGGAGCAAGAGTTCATTAAATGGAGGTCGGCTCTGAATGAACACTGCCTGTTTTTTGATGGGGCCTCCAAAGGCAACCCTGGTGTCGCAGGAGGCGGCGGAGTTCTATTGAGTCTGGATGGCTCTGAGGTGTTAAGGTTTTCTTGGGGTTTAGGCAAGGAATCCAACAACAGAGCGGAGGCTCTGGCTTTGTGGCAGGGGCTCTCTCAAGCGATCAAAGGAAACTTCCTTTCCATTTCAGTCTTCGGGGACTCCAGGATTATTATCCAGGCACTGCAATCCAAAAAGAACCCTTCTCAGCTCCACTTATCAACCATCCTCAGGAGAATTAGACTTATTTTGCCCAAATTCCACAAGATCTCTTTCTATCACATCCCCAGGAAATTAAACTCCCAAGCAGATATGGAAGCCAACCAAGGTGTTCTACGAAGCAAAAGTTCGCTGCCAGTTAACCAGGTCGATTTCTTCTGCAATATCCCCTAAGAAGTGTGTTCCCTGGACCCTTTGATGATGACTTATCGCCCTGAGTTTATTCCCTGCTGTAAGTGCAACCAAAGGATTAAAAAGAAGAGCGCATATCGTGGTGTTCTGAGAAATCTAATGTTGAATCCGTTAGCTGCTCTGGAGGGATCTATTGCCTATGGCCCCTTTCAGCTCCCAGCTTACTACTACAGGTCTGTAGATACAACGCTGATGTTTTCCGATGCCTTTTGTTGATCATTAGCTCCCAGCAGTGGGATTTTTTCTATCTCCGGTTAACAGTATTTTGTAATAGCAGGAAAATCAGGCCCTCTGCTAGTTACCAGAAAAGCTCTGTATTCGCTCTGTGCCTCAGCGTTGGCGCCTTTTAATAAATTTAATCGTTTATGTCTAAAAAAACAATAGTTGTTTGGTTTCCCCCTTACTTATTTTGCTTCTTCTTCATCATCCACTTCTTATTCTTGTTAGCTTCCTATTTACTAGAATCTTGACTTTCACCAGGTGAAGAGGAAGAACGAGGTGAAGAAATAGGCAAAGAAGGCAAGGGGTCAACTTTAGGATCAACATGAGGTTGATGTTGTTCAGGTGGAGGAGAACTTGGTTGAAAAGCAGTTTGGACACTCAGAACCATCGAGGTCGAAAATAACCAAACTAGCAGACCAGTGGTCAATCCACGAAGGGACAACATCGCGATATAGGGAGCACCAATATTTCCAAAAGAAGGAAAAGGACTAGGATTCCCATCATAGGGGTTTCCTTGACTAGTAGACTCAGGAAATGTTGTCATTGGTATCAACCTAAGATCTACTAAGGAGTATTTCCATAGGAAGGATGTTGTTCCGTGGTCAATTAATTTTAGAATTTGAAACAAAAACTTTTCCTTTTCACGTTTTAAGATTCGAGAAAAGGAAAAAATGTGAATCTAGTCGCTTTCATTGGTTTAGTAAGCTCGAAAGGACAAGTGCTCGATGATCTTTTCAAATTTAAAGAGTCAAAAAAGATCGAAATGACTACTGAGGTGACTCTAGGTAAAAAGGAGTACCAAGTAATCATGAACTGCAATATACACCTTAGCAAATAAATTTACCAAGGACTTGGCATATGTGCAGGCAATCTTCCCAAATGTTGTGTTTGGTGTATCATGTTTACAGGGTGGTAGACTCGACTTCCTATGGATAAAGGTTTGCAAACTATGGGGGTCTCCCTTTATATATGTTGCGGTACGAGGAGCGCAAGTCTGTGCTAGCATTGTCCAATGCTGAAGTGAACGACAATTGCTAAGTTTTAAAGACGTCGGAACACGTCTCTAGCCTAGGCCACTAAGTATGAATGTTAATGTTTCAAATGCTCCTTAGATTAATTGATAGATTTTAAAGTTGATCTTGGAATTATGTTTCGATTTCAAGGCATTAACAATGTTACATGTTCCAAAAATGCAACTACATGAAAAAATGAAATCCTTCAATTTGATGAAAGCTATCTATGTAAGGAAGAAGATCACCCAAATCATGCATCAAACAAGAAAACATGCATGAGTGACAATTTCCAATGCTAAATGAAAAACATGAAATCTAATCTTTCATTTCACAACAAATGCAATGCCCAAAAACGATTTTAAAGAAAAGTACCTTAAAATGCAATGATATTTTTTTCTTTTTCACTTTAGTTAAATAAACGTAATCTAGTGCAAAAAGTAAAAGAGAATGCAAGAAAGCCAACAAGCATGAAAATCTATTTCACATTAATGATTTGAATGCAACAAAAAAAGCTTCGAAAACTATTGAAAAGATAAATACTTTCACTTTCGCTTTTAGAAACACAAACTCAAAGCAAACACTTCCTTTCGATTCAAATGAGACAATCAATTTGTAATCTATTGCTTGTCAAATGAAACTTAAGCTACTTTCATAGTATCTACTCAATCTGACACTAATGAAACCAACTTAAGACACAAGAACCAAAAGTGATTTGCAAAGGATGAACAATCACACAAAAGACTCTTTAACACAGGTAATTGATCTTTGATAAGGAGATCAACGAGTGGATGAAGGATGACCTAGAAGACCTAAAAACCCTAAAAGGTTAATCAAACTTCAAACACACTTAAACCAAGTTAAAAGGTGATTGTAATCAGACAATAAAAGAGTCGGCTAAGACCACACTGGTAAATCACAGGGAGAAGGCAAAAAGAATTGAAAACAAGAAGACAAACCCTATTGTTTAACTTTTGCAATCATCACACATGTGAAGAGAAAAGTAGCGATCATCACTATTGTAATCAACAAATCCGTGATATCATCGTGACTGTCAGGGCTAAACCCATTATGGGCGAGGAAAAAAAGAAAAAACGCAAAAATCTTCAAGAACAGCTCAAATCAACAAACTTCAAGAATCTACTAGAGACTAAGACTGACTACAGACAAGCAATGAAGTCTAAAAATGAATGGTTGATCAAACTCGTCAAAAGACAAGGTGAAGAAAGAGAAGGAAAAGATCATAGGTTCCCTAGTGGAGTCACCATTTTGTTGGCAAGGTTAATCCTCTTTGCAGACAGAGATGATCCCTCTAGCCCAATGAGTGGGTCTAGCAATTGAAGTGACAATCAACTATACATCTTCCTAGGTTATAATTGAAAAGAATAAGAAAAGAGATGACCTACCTCGTTCTGATGCTATTCTGATTTCCTTTGTTGAGGGCCTCAAATAGCTTATGTCACGGACTTAATCGTGCTTCTCTCATTGTTTATGTACCTACAAAATCTAAATAATACATGAACATATATATTTTGGAAAGATGAACCAGTAGTTATATATTATTGGAAAATAAAGGGAAGATTACAAACAAAGCCTTGATGTTGAAAGGCTCTCCTTGAGTGGTAATCCAAGTCCAACCCAAGAAATCTCCAAGCACTCCTTCTCTAAGTCAAATGAAGAGCCTTAGGCACAATCTCAACATAAGGGTGCAAATAGACATAGACCAACCCAGCCTCTAACTTGACCAACCATTTGCGAATGGGAGAGGATGAATTTATAGGCTGGGAAAGGGAGTTAGGACTTCTCCAAAGATAGGATTAGGCCCTCATATCAAGGAGGTAGCTCATAGGGATAAGACCAAGAGGTCAAGTTGGGAGGATTCAACCTCATCTACGCGAAACAACCTCCAGCTCGCCGCTCCAAAAGCTTCTAGATGACAAAGCTGCTCATCCTCTTTGAGAAAATTGCCTTTTTGGGATCATCGTAGGTATATTAGCAAATAGAGCAATGCCATCGCGGGTCAGGTATAGTGCAACATGCGACCATCGGGTTTTTTAGCTTTAGAAGAGCGATGATTCTCAAATTAGGGTTTAAGAGCTATTTCCTTCAAGGGAAGCTCAAGGCATTTTCCAATTAATGTCTTAGGGAGGATCTGAGCTGCATATATGAATGAGTACACTGCATAATGGTCATGTTTCAGACACTTCAAGGTATGTCACAAGGAAGTGCAGGAGGTGTGAAAAAATACTGTGTAACACCTAGGCTTGTTGTTATAACACCATTTACCACTTTTGGTAGATCTAATACTTCGGTTATGGCCTAGGGCAACCCTACCTTTCTAGACTTGGTCCAAAATCTGAAAAAACAAGGTTTTATTTCCTATACGCTACTGTTCTAGCGGCTACAACCACCCTCCAAAATTTTGCCTTAGCCTGTTTTGGCGCCTCCATACCAACCTTCACAATAGCTTGACTTGCTTCGTCAAGTCCTCAAGCTTCAGTGTCTTTCTTACTCAAAGGCAGCCTGTCGATCATAGTTTGATCTTTTCCTTTCACAGGTTGCTCATCCGCAACTTCCCAGTGAAATTTGCGCATTTCTGGATGGAAACCAGCAGTTCCCTCCAGGAATTGCGCAATTCCTTCTAATAGTCTGCTGATGGGCTCTAGGATTACGCAATCTTGTTTGCCCTCCCAGCAGGCATTGCACAATTTTTCCCATCAACAGGCAGTTCAGCCCAAGATTTACACAAATCTAGCCAACAGTCAGTTGATGGGCCTAGAAATTGCGCAATCCCCTTTGGGCAATCCGCCGAGCTAATAGTCAGAAATGCGCATTTTTCTCCAACAGTCGAGCAGTCGCTTGCATATGCAGCGGAGTTGATCGGTTCACTTCGGGGCCGAGCAAAATAGACTTGCATGCATAGACTACTTCTCCCAAGGCAGCATGCAAAGGCATCCCTTGTTTTAGGGATCTATGTTTAGCAGTTGGAGGTTACATGCAAGGAACAATTCAGAAACCTCCCTCCAAGTGTCGCTTCCCCTAAATTTGTGGCATGCGTGTCATAACCTCGATGTTATCAAAACTCATCAACCGGATGCTGAAGAGCTCATTCCTCACATCAACCTTGTAGTTCTGACATCCCACATCACATCTAGCAGTAGTTGGCACATTCATCTTAGTTGATTTGGGGTTAGCCCACTTCCCATGCCTTATGCTGCATTTCTGTCGCTTTTTGTGTTTTCCCTTGTGGGAGTGTTGTTTTCTTGATTTCTTCGAATGCCTACTATCATTTACATATATTCTAGCTTGCCCTAGCTCTATTTAAATTTTCATTGCTATCTCACTTGTTGTTGCATGCATGAAATTATTTTGCACGGATGTTCGCCCAACTGACAAACGACCTCACCCACATGAATGTTGATCTATTTTCTCAATCCTCCATTCATGTTTTTCATGCACTGTTTATCACTTATGCTATCACTTAGTGTCACCATGCATTTCATCGACTTAACTTTCTTTCAGTTCCCCGTCAGCGAGTCGGGCCAACCTTGGCCTGGCCTTTGCCTTCACCAAGGTTGCATTGCGCAATCTGGAGAAGGAAGGCTCACATTCCTCTCCAGATTTGTACATTCTAGCCTAGCACTGACCTCCTAGACTAAATTGCGCATTTCTGGTGTTCAATGGCTGCTTGGCCCAAAAATTTGCACAAATCTGTCCCTAGGCCAGTGTTTCCCAGCTGGAATCGCACATTCCACAACCCCAACAACCAACTACCCAACTGGATTTGCACATTTTTTAGCTCCAGAAGTCAGTTAGTCTCCCATTAGCCCGGACTATGCCTTGTGCAGTATTGATAGTCAGTCTCTCGATCTCCTAGTTGAAATTGCGTAACCTTCATGATCATTCACCCAGGTATGTTGCTGGTCAATTATCATGTTCATTTGGTTTTCGACTAACAGATTGCTTGCTATGAGTGTTTCCATGTCTCCAAGTATCACGGGTGTTCATCTACTTCTCAGCAGTACAGGTACAATGGTTTCCAAGAGAGCAGAGACGAAGACACCATTCAGAGCACACTTAGGGATGCAGTCGATCAAGTGTCCATGGGATTACCTACTCACAAAGACATCAAGTTGTTCATGGACAAGGAAATCAAGCAACAGCATCACAATGAGTAGCATCATGAACAACAGCTGAAGGCATCATAACGAATGCAGCAAATACAGTGAACATAGCGGATGCAAGAGGAAGGTTGTTGACAACATAGAGGTAGAGAAAAGTTGCAAGATCAACTAGATCCACTGATAATGAAAACAACTTTGGAGACTCAAACTATGAAGTGATGGCATGACATGAAGATCGCATGAAGGCAGAATATGGAACAAAGAAGGAGTTGCATGTGTCAAAGCAACAACTCAGGAAAAACATGAAGCTACACAGACAAACCAATGAGTTGCAGTAGGAACATGAACACGATTGGGCGCAACATGCATTCACAGATCAAACTGCACTAGTACAAGTTAAGCATCCATTCTAGCAGCAAACACATAGCAAACATGGTGAGAAATGTTGTTGATCGCATGCAAAGGATCTAGCAGCATGCATATCGTTGAGTGCACGCATGCAATAAAACCCATTCAAAAGACTCACCAAGGCAAAGACAAGAAACAAGTCCAACTAGGGCTAAACATGCACCTTGGCAAGTTGAGGCGCACGACCACCAACACACACTTGAAGATCAGCACAGACACTATGCATCACTGTGTTTCAATTTCAACCATATCCAAGAAGA
Organism: Pinus tabuliformis; assembly: GCA_031772625.1. Taxonomy (NCBI): domain Eukaryota; kingdom Viridiplantae; phylum Streptophyta; class Pinopsida; order Pinales; family Pinaceae; genus Pinus; species Pinus tabuliformis. Next base: position 249,560,568 of record CM062812.1, on the reverse strand, counting down.
CCATGCACATATTAGCAGATGAGTTGGATGAAGGGACCTAACCAATGCATTGGTTGCAATGAAGGCAAGAGTTCGCTTCAGCGAGATGTCACCATGAGGTGCATTCACACCATCACAGATGACTAAGCTTGGCATCAGCTCACCAGCTTTACCATCACAAGCATGTCAAAGAGTTAGTCTCACCACAGCGGACCGAGTGTCAGTGATGTCTTGCGAGGCTTGCTCAAGCCATGTTATCTCACATGATGACAGAGGCATTGTAATGTTGATTCATGTCAAGTGTAAGTCGAGTGTCAATAGTGGGACGTAACATTCATAGAGTAGGTGAAGAGTCATGACCGTAGTTGAACTTTCACAAAGGGGAATGTCAAGGGTCACCCCACCCTTTGCTATAAATAGTCCCTCATAACTCATTGTATAGGCTTTTGGTCAGCCAAGCTTCTACTAAGACTATCTTGAAGAAGACTTGGACAGTATTGTAACGCGCCTTGGCTTCTCCACTGCACTGAACTTGTACATCTCTTTGGAGGAGCAGGCGGATGTGGCTGTAACGTTCTACTGATAGCGCTAGCAGGTTTACATGGTGTATTGTATGATTGTGACTTACACTTCTTTATATAATAAAAGCCAAAACATTTTCATGCATGTGTCGTTATTGTAGTTGGACTGCTCCAATTGCCTTAATGATATATGTTGTTTAAATTACGTACTTGTGTATGAACTGATTCACATGAAATTATATGAATCTTGTTGTTAATGTGTTGCATATGTCGTTAATGTTGTCACCATCCGTGTCGAATGCTCTATCAGACACTAGATAGACCTTTCTTTGAACCTTGTTATATCAACGGTCACACTCGTCTCAGACCGATCCATGAGTGTTGTTCACATTATCTTACCTTGTATGTTGGGACTGCCACATCCATGTTGACTGCTCTACCAGAAGCTGTGGATGTCCTTTGTGTGATGTGTTCCTAGCAGAGTTGGGACCGATCCATTTCAAACTTGAACTCACCTTCACCTTCCTCCCCCTTTGAAGTGTTGGAACCTCTCATACTCATTCCTTGACTCACTGCATCAGTCACACCCTTGCTACTGATAGAGTTATCTTACTTTCCTCTGTGCGACATTGTGGTCAAGGCATTAGCTTACAACCCGTTGCTAAGACTCCTACACCAAACAGTCTGAGGTCTAATTGGGACTTCTTATCGTGGAGATCCCCTTGACATGTTGGTGGGTCTAGCACCATCAACATTTTTGGCGCTAGAAGAAAGGCTCGATGACAAGTAGTTCCCTCTCATCTAGTTTTGAACCTTTTCATATCTTTCATGGAGTCTTGCATTCTTCTTTCCCCAAGGTGTTTTTCGAATCGTGAAGATATCTCCATCTTGGGAAGCTTTTCAATCTCTTTTCCACTCACACGTATGATGGTGAAGGTGAAGTGGCCTGGCCTGAGCACTTACATAACTTCCTTTCAATGATTTATGAGGAAGATGAGTTCACTAACGAACAGGTCGGCCTACTGCTTTCATTCGCACTTCGTGAATCCCCATTTCATTGGGTGCTCAGCTTACTGGTTGAGACCATGCACTCATGTCAGCACTTTTGTGATCTTATTGAAGACACATTCCATCATTTTGATCCAAATCATCTTGACTGAAAACTATTACAGCAATGGAGGGCTCCGCATGAATCCATTATTGATTTTTGGCAGTGCTTCCGTGACTTACAGTTTCAAGCTCCAAGAGTTAGATGAAGTTTGCTTATCTCTGGGACTGGTTCGAGTACTGTCTTAAGAAATCTGCCCGTCCCAAGAGAAAGCTTGATGTCAAACCTTGCTCAATATTCTTTGTTGATGGAGCTGCACAATCCCATGTGAGAGTAGGCACTGTCTCAATGGATTGTCTTCCTCCCCTTCATTCAACAATTCTACCATTGTCCAGTGATGTTGAGGATCATGTTCACACATCTGTTCATTCTTCACACCCTCCTAACATCACTCCACTCAATTTTCACACAGAGTTGGTTATTAGTCCTTTGAGTTCCCATATGCATTATTTTCTTTGACCTCCGTCTTTGCACCCAGGTGTTCCTCCAGATGATGTTGTCTTGTGTTCGTCCATTCCAGACTCTTCACTTGTTGTGAATAAGGAACAACCCACTGACGAAGTTGGTGTTTCACAACCAACTTGCGCTGTCATTAATGAGGAGTATGAGTGGGAGCTTTAACATCAACACTCGGTGAAGGATGAATCCCTTCCATTCAAGCCTCCTCTGTTCCTTCCTAGCTTCTTTCGTGAACCTGCCATCCATGATTTTGTATGTGTGTCTTCATCTACAGATACACCCATTGTTGATCACTCGTAGGACTCACCGGATGCTAGTCCATCACTCGACAATGGAGAGGATAAGTTATTCATTGAAGATCCACTTGATCCTTCATCTTTATTTTCTAGAAACAAAGAGGATGAGTTCATTTTCTTTTCATTTACCCCTCTGTTTGATTCATTTGATCATGAGGATGCCAAAGAATTCATTGATCTTACTGATCGTGGCAGTCATGATCCATTTGCTTCTATTTTTTATCACGATCACGAATCTATCACAGTTGATCTTTCAAAGCCATCGGTTTATGATGATCTACCTGATGATGAAGCTGAGACACCAAAGACTGTCTAGGCACTTTAGCCCGAGCTGATGGTTATGTCAGGCCCTTGCTCTCTTGGGGTTAGTCTCACTTCCGATCATGAAACTGTTCAATCACCCAAGGCTCCTCATCATTCATTTGTATGCATTGAAGATCCATCTCACACACAGATCACACATCCTCCACTCGAATTGCACGATCCCATTGGTCATGCATTGGAGGAGTCTTACATTGCAAGCACTCATGTGCGATGCAAGTTATCTTTGTTTCTTTCATTTGCTTGCATGTCTCAGTCAAGAGTGTTATTTTGCTTCAAAGTTGCACGTAGTGTCACACAACACCATGATAAGTCCACAGACTATCCGTCATGCACATGCACTCACTTATGTCTCGTGGGCACTTTGAAACACAAAGTGTGGCTGTCTTCACTGTCATATCTTTCTTGTATGCTGGTCCGCATAACTGGGTTACTCACAGACCAAGCCTTCACTCACATGGGTCTACCAATGCATCGGTGGTTGCATTGGAAGTATCACTTCACATGATCAGGCCCATGCACCATTAGTGTAGGAGTAGGAGTAGTGTTTGCTTTCAGTTGTTTGCTTGCATGCTTGTTTGCTTACATGATTTGTTTGCTTGTTTGTTTACTTTTTTCTCTTTCATTTTCACTTCTTCTCTTTCTTTGCTTTGTTGATTGAAAATTCATTCACTTGCTTCATTCATAGCTTAGTTCACATGAAACCATGTGTGACTCATGAAACGAGCTGGGTAAAGTACAAGAGGGTTTGTGCATCTATCACTACTTGGTTATCTATCATCTTTCCTATGTATGATGAACTTGTTGCTCTTAGTCCATGATACGTTGAAGTAAAATACGTACTCTTCGAAGTAAAACTTGATGTAAACACAATGCTTGTGCGTTAACTAGTGTCACCCTCTCTAGTCGATTGTTTTTGGGTTAACCCTTGTCAGCTCAGTCGAGTAGAGTAAGGTGAGGGGGGAAACCTAAACAGGCATGTCAGAGATACAATAAACTACTACTCAAAATGAAAAAAATGAATAAGGCAAAAGAAGAGAAAGGCTTCCTTCGTAGGTAGGTGATGCAAGTAACTCCGTTGGGGTACTTACCAGGCTTGTTGGAAGTGGAGCCGTGCTTGTGTTCCTATGTGACTCCACCGGGGTACTGTCCTGCCCTACTGGCAATGGAGCAAGACCAGAGATGAAACTAAGACTCTGACGACTATACTTCTTGTGCACCTATATACCCCTCAACCCCAATCGAAACAACTATGTTTCCTTGGCTTGGAATGTGTGTCAATCGACCAAAAGTCTGGCAAATGATACATCTTAAAATCAAGTTAGTGTGAAACTAAGATGAGCTAAGAACTGAACAATACTTCCGGAGGTGTTAGACTTGTTTTCACAAACAAGGTCCATTTAGAGAGATGGATTTCTACCAGTGTGTCGCCAAGTGTTGTAGTGGATACAACCACCCTCCAAAAATTTTCCTTAGCGTGTTTTGGAGCCTCCCTACTGTTAGAGTCGGTCTTTTCAGTCCTACGTCAGAGATCAAA